>WBZZ01005009.1:0-70000 GCA_019918135.1 Paulinella micropora
AGTGCGCCAGCCCGGTGCCAGTCAGCCAACCGCTGAAGCCAAGCCTGAGCTCCTCTAGGTTAGGCAGCTGCTCTAGCTCCCCGTCGGTCAAGCCGGAGCACTGGCTGAGATCGAGCTGCCGCAAGGACGGCAGCGTTTGCAGGTGTCTTAGCCACGGGCTTTGCAGGTTGGTACAACCCGCGAGGTTCAGCCGTCGCAAGCGGCGGAGGGTCCCCAGGTGCCACAGCCCGGCGGCCGAGAACCCCGAACAGAACTTCAAGTCCAGACCCTGCAGGTCCGGCAGCCCCTGCACGAGGCTAGCCAGCCCGGCGTCGGTCAGCCAAGCACAGTGCGCGAGGTCCAGCTGCCGCAGGCCGGCAAGCTGCCGCAGGCCCGGATCACGGCGGAGGTGAGCCTCTGGCAACTGCGGAGGCTGAGCTTCTCGAGGCCGTGCAGCCCCTGCAGCCCCTGCAGCAGCACCTCATCGGTCAGATCGTCATCGCCCCCCTCGAGGCGCAGTACCCGCAGGCCGGCCAGCTTCTGCCCCAGGCCCTTAAACCCACGCACGGTCAGGCCGGCGCAGAATTTTAGGCTGAGGTGCTGCAGGCCGGGCAGCTCGGTCAGCTGCTGCAGCCCGTGGTCGTCGAGCCTGGTCGTGTCAACCTCCAGGTACCGGAGGCCCCGTAGCTGGGACAAAGTGGCGCCAGTCAGCGGCCCGCAGGCGATGAGCTCCAGCTTCCACAGGTCGTGCAGCCGGGCTAGGCACGCCAAGCCGTGGTCGGTGACTTGGTCGCTGTCGCCAAGCCGGATCTGCTGGGTCCCAGGAAAGGCCCGGGTCGCGCTCTCGAGGGCCGCGTCGGTGGCGCCCTCTAGTTCCAACCTCTGCATCGTGAGGCCCGGGAACCGGCGGCCCTGCAGGGCCGCCAGCCCGCTCGCCTCGAGCACCAGCAGGGGCACTTCGAGCCGGGCGGTGGCCCAGGCGTCGCCTGCTACTGCCAGAAACAGTGCGGCGTCTGCCGCGGTGACGAGGCGCAGCGCCGGGCAGCGGAAGCGTGTCCAAGTGCTAGGCCGGAGCAGCAGCCCGCGCCACTCCGGGCACGTGGCGGCCAGGCCCGGCAGCCCCGTCCAGCCCAGGCTGTCCCTGAGCGCGGCCCACGCCGCCGGGGGCGGGCCGCCCTGGCCCCCGCCCGTGGCGTCCATGACTGGCGGCATCCTCTTTTGACTACCTAAGCCCCGCCCCCGCCTTTCTCCTCTCCCCCCCTTCCCTCTCCTCCCTCGCCGGTCCCGTGCGCCTACCGGCCGCCGCCCCGGCGGCTGTGCCAGAGCGTCCCCCGCGGTCGATAGGGGTGGTGTAGTATCCGCCGGTTGGTCGCGCCGGGCCCAAAGCCCGCGCGGACGAGGGCCGGTGGAGAGGGCTCCCCGTACCAGTGCTAGGGCCGCCAGCCCTCTACCTGGAGGGCGGGCCGCGCGCGCAACAGCTCGTCCACCGCGCCGCGCGTGATCCCTTCGCACCTTTCCAGCCGGAGGCGCTGCAGTCTGTGCCTGGTGTGCAGCTGCCGCAGCCCCTCGTCCGTGAGCCACTCTGAGTAGCTAAGGTCGAGCTGCTCCAGGCCGTGCGGCAGGTTCTTCAGCCCTGCCGCCGTGAGCCCGCTGCGGTAACGGAGGCAGAGCCGCCGCAACCCCCGCAGGTCCTGCAAGTGCGCCAGCCCGTCGTCGTTGAGTTGGTCGTACCCGCCGAGCTTGAGCTGCCGCAGACTCGTCAAGTGTGTCAGACGGCTCAGGCCCTCGTTGTCGAGCCGACTGCAGCCGCGCAGGTCGAGCTCCTCCAGGCCGTACGGCAGCTTCGACAGACCCTCGTTCGTGAGACCGGAACAACCGCTCAGCTCAAGCCGCCGCAGCCCGGTCCGACCCCGCAGGTGTTCCAGCCCGGCGTCTGTCAGCCAGCGGTTGAATCCGAGCTTGAGTTCCTCCAGGCCTAGCGGCAGCCGCGCTAGCCCCTCGTTGGCCAAGCCGGAGCACTGGCCAAGATCGAGCTGCCGCAAGGCCGGCAGCTCTTGTAGGTGTGCCAACTCCGGGCTGGTCAGGGTGGCACACCACGCAAGGTTCAGCCGCCGCAAGCAGCCGAGGGTCCGCAAGTGCGGCAGCCCTGCGCCAGAGAACCCCGAGCAGAACTTCAGGTCCAGACCCTGCAGGCCCCGTAGTCCCCGCAGGTCTCTCAGCCCGTCGTCGGTCAGCCAAGCACAGTAGGAAAGGTTCAGCTCCAGCAGGCCCTGGCCCAGGCTCTCGCCCAGGCCCGAGAGCACTGGGGCAGTGAGCCCCCTGCAACTGCGGAGGCTGAGCTTCTCTAGGCCGTGCAGCCCCTGTAGCGCCTGCAGCAGCACCTCGTTGGTCAGACCATCGCAACCCTCGAGGCGCAGCACCCGCAGGCCGGCCAGCTGCCCCAGGCCCTGGAACCCGAGATTAGTCAGGCTCTGGCAGAATCTGAGGCTGAGGTACCGGAGGTCTCGTAGCTGGGGCAAATGGTGCCAGTCAGAGGGCCGCAGCAGACTAGCTCTAGCATCCGCAGGTCGCGCAGCAGCCGGGCTAGGCCTGCCAGCCCGTCGTCAGTGACTTGGGCGGTATCGCAAAGCAGGATCTGCTGGGTGCCGGGGAAGGCCCGGGTCGCGCTCTCAAGGGCCGCATCGGTGGCGCACTCTAGTTCCAACCTCTGCACCGTGAGGCCCGGGAACCGGCGGCCCTGCAGGGCCGCCAGCCCGCCCGCCTCGAGCACCAGCAGGGGCACTTCGAGCCGGGCGGCGGCCCAGGCGTCGCCTGCTACGGCCAGAAACCGTGCGCCGTCTGCCGCGGTGACGAGGCGCAGCGGCGGACAGCGGAAGCGTGCCCAGCTGCTAGGCCGGAACAGCAGCCCGCGCCACTCCGGGCACGTGGCGGCCAGGGCCGGCAGCCCCGCCCAGCCCAGGTAGTCCCTGAGCGCGGTCCACGCCGCCGGGGGCGGGCCAGGGCGGCCCGCGGCCTCCGCGGCTCGCATGATCTTTGCGTAGGACTAGCCAAGCCCCCCCGTCGGCGACGGCGGCGGCACACGGGGGACGCTGCTCCACCCTGCCGGTCCGGTTGCGGTGCCTGGGGAGCGCTCGCTCCGCCGCGCGCTGGGGCCCGTCGAGCCGGACCGTCCAGTCAGAAAGAGAAGAGGGGACGAGCGGACACCGCGAGAGAGAGAGAGAGAGAGAGAGCGTGTGCGCTTTTACTAGTAGCCTCATCGGCCACTGGCCAGGCGCAGCAGCCCAGAGCGGTTAGGCGCACGCGGGCTGCGCGCGGGGAAGGGAGAGAGGGCAGGAAGCAAAAGAGAAAGAAGAGGGCAGAAGAAGAAGAGGAAGAGAGACAGGAGGAGGAAGACGAGGGGGGAGCGCGATCGCGGCGGGTGAGACTCGGGGAGAGAGAGAGCCGGCGTGGCGTGCCCAGCGCACTGGCTCGGGGCCCAGACTGGCTTTTCTCCTCCCCCCCCCCCCGAGCCCCCCCCCCCCCCCCCCCCGCCGGCCGACCCCGCCCACAGCGGCTAGGCTGGAGAAGGAGGGGGAGCAAGTGCCGGCCAGGGCTGAGGGCTGGGCCAGAGACCCCCAGACAGTTTCTTTCTTCGTCGTCCGAGTCCGGGCCGCGCAGGCGGTACCGGCTGGCCGCGCCCCGCCGCCCGGCCGAGGAGAGAAAGGACAAGGAGGAGGGAGGCGCGGCTGGCGACGCCGCCGCTCACTGCACCCACAGGAGGGTTTCCACCTGGAGGGCCGGCCGCGCGCGCAGCAGTCCGGCCACCGCCCCGGGCGTGAGCCCCTGGCAGCCTGTCAGCCGGACGCGTTGCAGTCCGCGCAACTCGCGCAGCTGATCTAGCCCCTGGTCCGTGAGCCAGCCGCAGTCACTCAGGTTGAGCTGCGCCAGCCGTGGCAGCCGTTGCAAGTGCCCGAGCCCCTCTGGGGTGAGGAGGCCGTCGCACCTGCTCAGGTTGAGCTCTCGCAACCCTGGCGAGCTCTCTGCCAAAAACTCCAAGCCCTCGTCCGTGAACAGGTTGGAGCCACTGAGGTCTAGCTTTTCTAGGCCGAGCGGTAACAGAGCCAGCCCCGCGTTGGTGAGTCCGCGACAGAAGCCCACGTCCAGACTGCGCAGCGTCAGCGAAGCCACTAAGTGTACCATCTCTGCGCTAGTAAGCCACTCACAGCCTCTGAGCTTGAGCTCCTCCAGCCTAGGCACCGTCTGTAACAACAGCTGGAGCCCCCCAGCGGTCAGACGAGGACACCAGCTCAGGGTCGAGGTGTGTCAAAGTCGTCGGTGAGCCAGGAACTACCGGAGAGGTCGAGCCGCCGCGGGCCGGTCAGCGGGGCCAGGGCCTGGGTCGCGTTGTCGGTGAGCTCCTGGCAACGGAGGAGGCTAAGCTCCTCTAAGTCTGGCAGCTTTGCTAGTAGCGGCGTGAGCTCCGTGTCGTCGAGAGCAATGGAACCGTTCAGGTGCAGCGCCCGCAGCCCGCACAGTCTGGACAAGTGCTGCAGGCTGGGAGCCGTCAGGCCGCAGCGGCCGATGTACAGGTCCCGCAGGCCGGGCAGCTGTTGCAGCTGCTGCACTTCCTTGGAGTCGAGGGCGTTGCAGTGCTCGAGCCGCAGGGATTCAAGGCTCCGCGGCCAGAGCAGCGGGGATCGCTCAGGGGACCGCTCAGGGGCCGCTACCAAAGAGCTCCAGCCCCCGCAGGTCGCGCAGCTCGGCTAGGACCGCCAGCCCGCCGCCCGTGACGCCGGTGTTGTCGCGCAGCCTGGTCATGAACGCTTGCCCCTGGTCGCTGGGGCACTTGGCCAGCCTCAGGTGCCGCGTGCCGGGGAAAGTCCGGACGGCGCTCGCGAGGGTCGCGTCCGTGGGCTCCGCTAGCTCCAGCCGCTGCACCACGAGGCCCACGAACCGGCGGCCCTGCAGCGCCTCCAAACCCCCGGCCCCGAGCACCACCAGCGGCACGTCGAGCCGGGCGGTGGCCCAGGCGTCGCCGACGACGGCCAGGAACCGCGCGCCCTCGGCCGCGGTCACGAGGCGCAGCGCCGGGCAGATGAAGCGCGCCCAGCTGCTGCCGGGCCAGCCCAGCACCAGCTGGGCGTGCCGGGCCGGGCACGTCGCGGCCAGGGCCGGCAGCCCCGCCCAGCCCAGGTAGTCCCGGACCGCGGCCCACGCCGCCGGGGGCGGCCCACCCTGGCTACTACTGGTCGCAGCGGCAGAAGCCCGCATCTCTTACTTTGGGGTGAAGGGCTAGAGCGGCCGCCGTCGGCGGCGGCGCACGCCAACCCCCCCCCCCCCAGCCGTCTCCTCTGCTCTCTCCCCCCCCTAGGGCGCGCGGGCGCGCGAGCTAGGAGAGGGAGGGGAAAGGGGGGTGGGTTTTCCCCCCCTAGGGCCTGCTGCAGGGCCTCCCAGCGCGGGGTGACGAGCTCCGGCCAGCGTGTGAAGCCCTGCTGCACCACGGCGCCCACACCGCGCCACAGGCGCGGGGCCAGCAGTTGCACCCGCCGCCGGGGCCGGGGGTCCTCCAGGACCCGGCGCGACGAGAGCCAGTCCGGGCCGGGGGCGGCGGGCGGCGCGCACAGCTGCGCCAGGGCGGCCCCAATGCGCTGCAGGCAGGCCGGGTCGTCGTCCCCCCGGCAGCGCAGCTGCTGCAGGTAGTCTCCTAGGTACGCCAGCAGCATCTGGCGCAGCGCGTGGTCCTGGGCACAGGCCCGGGGGTACAGCCGGGGCAGCCAGGGGGTCCGCTCCCTGCCCAGGCGCGCCCAGACCTCCGGGGGGCTCTGGGCGCGGCCCAGCAGGCCCGAACACGCCAGGAAGATCCAGGCGGCGTGGCTCAGCCAGCCGGGCGGGTCGCGGTGGCCGGCCAGGTGGTCGGCCAGGGCGCGCCACTCGTGCCGGCCCAGGCAGAACTCCAGGCCCCGGCAGCGGTACACGGGCGCCCCCGTGTGGTCCGCCCAGGGCCGCAGCAACGTGTACCGGCCGCTGACGGCCACGACGTGCGGGGCCGGCCCCCCGGGCGGCGACGGCGGGTACGAGGGCCCGGGGCCCTCGTCCCGGGCGTCGTCGTACAGGTAGAAGTCCTCGACGTGCAGGGCCGTGCCCAGCGCACACAACGCACGCCAGGCGCTGTCCTGGACCAGCAGCCAGGGGCGCAGGCCACGCTGCCTGTGCCGGATGTAGTGCATCACGTACGCCGGCAGGTTGAAGGACCGGAAGGCGGCGCGGGTCAGGCGCGCGCCCGCTCCCGCGGGCCACGCCCGCTCCCACGCCCGCGCCCAGCGCTCGAGCCAGCGCGCTGGCGGCGACGGGTGGTCCGGCAGCAGCGCCCGGTGGTGCGGCAGGCCCAGGTGCACCGCCAGCTCCCGCGCCCCGGGCTGGGCCACGAAGGCGCGGGCCAGCCGCGTGGCCGCCGTCGTGGCGGCACCGTCGGCGGCGCCGTCCCCGCGCGCCCCCCGGCCCGGGTCGTCGTCGTCGGCGGGGGGCCCCGGTCCAGCACCGACAGCGCGTGCGGGGCCAGGCCGGCCAGGGCGGCCAGGTCATCGGGCCCGCAGCCGCGCACGTCCAGGTACTGCAGCTCCAGCCGCAGCCAGGCCGGCCGCCCGGCGGGGCACAGACCCTCCAGCAGGGCCGCCAGCGCGCCGTCGGCCAGCACGCCGGCGTCCTCGGCCCCCGGCTGGTGCCACAGGCACGGGTCGCACGTGGCCACCACCAGCTCGTACCGCCGCAGCGCGGGCGTGTGGGCGGCCTGCCAGCCCAGGCCCGAGCCCCGCGGCCGCCGCGTCCGCAGCCAGCGGAGGAGCTGGTACAGCCCCAGCGGCCGCTCCAGCCGCACCCGGGCCAGGCGCGGCCAGCCGGCCCCCGTGCACAGCACCAGCGTGTCCTCGGGCCCGCATACCAGGCCGTCGGGGCAGGGCTGCCACACCCGGAGGTCGGCCAGGCACGGCGCCAGGCGCTCGAAGTCCGGCCCGTACAGCCTGGCGTCCGTGCAGTCGTTGAGCGCTAGGCGCCGCAGGGCGCGGCAGCCGAGGTCGCCCAGGCCCGCGGGCCCAAAGTCCACGTGGGCGAGCGTCAGGGCGTACAGGTCCCGGGCCACGGCGCACAGCCTGGGGCGCAGCAGGTGCGTCCAGGGTGACGTGGGGCCCGGCGGCGCACGCACCAGCTCCAGCGTCAGCGAGCGCAAGCGCCGCGCGCGCAGGCACCCGCGCCCCCGCCAGGCCGCCAGCAGCTGGGCCACGGCCGGGGGCGGGCCGGCCAGGCAGAGCGACCGCACCTCGGGGTAACCAGCCAGGGCGCGCCGCAACAGCGCCGAGCGGGCGGGCGGCAGCGGCGCGGCCAGCCGCAGCGTCCGCCTGGTGTCCGGCTGGCACAAGAGCGCGGCGGCCCCGCCGGCGGCCGGTGGCGGCGGGCCGACGACGCCGAGCGCCGCGGCCAGCCAGAGGCGGGCCCGCGCGTACCGGTGGACGAGGTCGTGCCAGGCCCGGGAGGCGCCGCCGAGCGCCACGAGGTCCGCGGGCGCGAGGCAGGCGAGGGCGTGGCCACACCAGACCTCGGCCCAGTCGGGCGCGGCCGGTGGCATGTAGTGCCGGGCTTCGGGACTTGGGCTGGCCCCACTTAGTGTACGCGGGGGGGGGGGGGGGGCGGCGCCGCGGGCCGGGGTGGAGGGTGGGCGCCGGCGGGGGGGGGGGGGGGGGGGGGAAGGACGCCCCCCCCTCTCCACGTGGCCCGGCCACGCGCGCGGGCCCTCCCCCCCCCCCTCCCAACTCTCCGGGGGCGCCCCCATCCCGGCCGGCGGGGCCCCGGCGGGGGCCGGGGCGGCCCGGGGAAGAAGAAAGAACCGGTTAGCGCCGGACGGACGCGGCGCTAGCGCGCTGGCTTGGGACAGCCACCATGAACCAGGACGGGCTGGGGTTTTATTGCGGTCGGGCCCCAACACACGCTAGACACCCTCTCCGGCCTTCACCTCGTAAACCTACTACCTAGGGGGGAAACAGCGTCCTTCCCTCCCCTTGGTACCTGGTGGCTCCGCCGTCCACGGCGGGTGGCTCGGCGGCGGCGCCAGCCGCGCCGCGGCCGGGTGGGGAGGAGGCCGGCCGGGGCCGGAGTGCAGCCGGTGCTGCCTGGCGCCGCAGCCTCTCGACCAGCGGGGTGAACATCCTGCCCGGGCCGGGACCGCCGGCCTGGTCGGTCACCCCTGCCTTGGGGCAGGGTGGACACAAATTAACGGGAGGCTACTAGAGACGTCAAAATGGGTCTTCTTCTTCGTTTTCTGGGCCTTCGTCGCGGTTGCCCATCGAGGAAAGAAGATCGTCGGAAAGAAGTTTGTCGTCTGGCATATCGTGGGCCGACGAAGATCCGCCCAAGGCCACGGGGTCCGTGACAGCCGCCAAGGTGTCGCCTAGGGTGGGACTCAGGAGCGGCGCGAGCGCGGGGTCGGAGAAGTCATCGTCAAGTGGCGGTGGTGAAGTGAGTGCAGGCAACGGAGCGGCGCTCTGGGGATCGGGAGGCGGGGGCGTGGGGACCGCTGCTGCCGCCGTCAAGCCGGGGCCGCTGGCCAGCGCGCCCCCCCCCTGTTCTGCCTGCTGGACCAGGGGGCCATACTCATGCACGATTGCGTTTAAGACAGTGAGCTCTTCTTGGTTGCGTTGATTCGGCACGAACAGCTTAGCCAACCTTGCTAGCGCAGAATTCCTTTTGGTTTGACGCACATAGGCATTCTCTTTCTTTTTGCTCTCGAACTTCAGCGGCGCAAGTGTATCTTGTATCTCTGTGTCAAGCTCTGCCAACTCCCGCGCGGACGCTTCTGGTCCCTTCTTGTTCCGTACTACGTGTCCAAGCATTGTGCGTAGGATCACCTCCTTGCTCGCGGTATCAGCTCCTTTCGCTGCCATGGAGCCGGTTATGTCCCCTTCTTCTTGAGTAGAGCCATTCTGAATTAGGTAGGCATTCAGTACCATGTATGCTGCTCTGAGCTTGTCCCGACGCACCTTATCTGTTTCAGGTTTTTTCGCCTTGCGACGTGCGCCCTGTTGCTTGCCTGTGTCCTGTTTTCTCTTGCGAGGTGTGCCCCCTTGCACGCCGCCGGAAGGACGCTTTTTCGGGCCAGACGGCGGGGCCGCGTAACTGCCATTTCCTCTTGGCCCAGGGGCAGGATAGCAGGGTTTGCCACAAGGGCAGCGACAGGCTGTGCGATGGCGGGCGTCCCAGCGGCCACAGGCAGTGGTCTCGCCGCACTGCTGCTGGGGTAGCTGCTGCTGGAGTAGCTGGTGCTGCTGGGGTAGCTGCTGCTGGGGTAGCTGCTGCCGCCGTCGTTGCCGCCGCCGTGGCTGCGCGTGTTACCCCTTCGACCCCTTCGGGCTGCGGCAGCAACTGACCCCAGCGTAAGCAGCAGCCAAGGTATCCAGCGCCCTTGCAAGTACAAGTCCCGCATTGCTCCAAAGCGGAACGAAGCCACAGTGTGTTGCAGTTCCGGCAGAGGGAGGGCTTGAGACGGTCGAAGCAGTTTGAATTTTTCCTCTCTTGCCACTTGCTCCACAAGGACCAAACCGTCCTCCGTGTACTTGGTCGCCGATTCTATCACCTTGCTAAAATGGCCGCTGATTGTCGACCCTGGGGGTGCTACCTCGTCCTGCCACCAGGCACCGTAAACGCGCAGCACCTCTTGGCAGCGGTCGCCTTCCCAGCTGGTAACGCCTGCCAGGACCACCTCTAAAGCTTCCGCCAGGTGCGCATGCTGCTGGCTCTCATTCAGCAGGCTGGCCACGACCACTAGCGCGTTGCAGAGCCACAGGAGATCGTCCTGCGTCTTGTTAGGAGCGACGTGCGGATCCGGCAGCCGTTCGTCCCGTTCGTCCAGGTGCTCCCCGGCATCGCGCCCTCCCGGCGCGAGGTGCAGGCACTGGGCCGAGTCGGCGTAGATTAGTGCGCAGGCCCGCTTCTCCCCGTTGAAGTTAGGCTTAGGGTTAGAGTTAGCACGCTTCTCCTCGTTCCACTGTTTCACGTCCCGGAGGGAAAAGCCGCTGTAGATGGTGTGTGAGAGGCCGAGCGCGTCCAGCAACCGCTGGAGGAACGACCCGAAGTTTGGCACCGCCTGGTCCTTGCGGGGCTCCTTCACTAGGAGCCACCGGGGGCTGCCAGCTCCAACTGACACGACGCCGATGACAGTCACGGCCAGGCCGTGTGACGCAAAGTAAGAGAGCAGCTGTGCGCTCTGGGTGGCGCGGGTGAGTGTATAGTCCTGGCCGTCGAGTTCGTACGCCCTGAAAGCCCCTTGACCCGTCCCCGCGGTCGACCAAGGCCTCTCCCCCGCGGAGAGCCGCATGTTGCTGTCGCTCGTCAGCGTCCGTAGGGTCCACTTATCGTAGTACGCCAGGCCGCGGGGAACGTAGCAGAGCCCTATCTGCTGTACCAGCCAATCCAGGGGGACCGTCCGCGCCTGTACTAGCTTGGCCTCTAACGCACCCGTCTGGCTATCACTGATAAGGCGAAGCTCTCGGTAGTCAGTGTGTGCTAGCCAAGGGAGGTGCCTGCAGTGCCGGCATTGGTGGGCGCCCGGAGCGCCCCCGCTCGCTAGCTGGCCGAGGCCAGGGGAAAAGGGGTTGGGAGCCGCCAGCCCAGGGGGGGCAGGGTGGAAGACCACAGGTCCCCTAGACATCCTCACAGAGGACAGAAGAAGGTGGATAATCACAGGGGGGCAATGGCTGCGCAGTGCTTTGCTAGCAACAGTCAGGGGTTGCCCCGGAGAAAGGAAACAGCCCCCCTTTTTACCTCTCCCTTCCCCCCCGGCGCCGCGGGCCCAGCCGAAAGGGGGAGGAAAGAGAGGGGGAAAGAAGAAACGGAGAGGCAGGCAGGGGGGCAGGAGTGTGTTCTCCCCTTCCCCGACCAAGCTCCGCCACGCCTCTCCCTCTTCCCCAGGGGAGAGAGTCCACGGCCCACGGCGTGCTGTACCCTGGCTAGCACGACTCCAGTGCCCCAGACTGCGCCACGTGTACGGCGCGCCGTTCGGCCTGTGGCCGGCGTGCCCCCCGTCCAACCCGTGCCCGGGCGGCCCCCCCACCCCCCCCCCCCCGTCCGGCCTCCCGCGGCGCAAACCGCCCGGACGAACGGTGTACCCGCCTGGCTAGCTAGCCACGGTTCGCCGCCCAAGGTACGACGGCCGCGCGCCGGGCCTGCCGGGCCCACTGGCGCACAGGGGGGGGGTGCGGGCGGCCCGGGGAGGCAGAGCCTGGAGCGCCTCCCGGTCCCCCGGTTGCTCTTTCCCCCCCTCCTAGCGGCCTCCTGCCAGCCCACTCTCCCTCTCCCTCCCCCCAGCGTGCCGAGCGCTTGGAGGGGGGGGGAGCTGGCCCCCCGCACCCCCTGGCCGCTGCCACCCCAAGATCACGGGCTTCCCTCCTAGCGGAACACTGTCCCCTCTCTTCCTAATACTCTTGGCAATCATCAGTGGCTGGTGCCTGGCCCGGGCCCGGGCGGACAACGCCTGCGTCTGCGAGAGTTGCGACCAAACGCTCGAGATAGCGGGGGAAGCCTGGTCCGGGGCGGGCGTGCTCTCTGCCGAGTCCAGCCGGGGCCCGCGTCTACGTCAACACACTGCAGTTGCGCGCCGATGACTACTTGCTGAGTGACCCGTCGGCTTTTATCGTCAAGGCCACGCCGGACCCTGACCCTGAAAGCAAGCTCTACTATCCCTCTCTCTCTACCGGGCCCGACCCGTTAGCTGTTGACGACAGCGGCAACAGCAGTTGGTACGCGGTGTCTTGCGTTGATTTTCGGACGCGGCGTACACTGGACGGCAATCGCCTGTACCTCTACCTGCAGTGCCGGAACCTGCTGCTGCCGTGCAGGATCCACTACCGCGGACTGTTTGGCTGCGAGTACGCTAGGGCAAGTGCTAGGCCCGCTGGCTTCATCATCGCAACCTTGCTCTTGCCCTGCCTAGTCTGCATCTCGTGCGGTGCGTGCCTGCGCTTGTATTTCCCCGAGCGCGGGGGGAAGGGCTTGGTTGGAAACGGCGTCCTCGAGGCAGAGCTTGCTGAGTTCAAGGCGGCCGACTTCTCTTCCGCACAGCCGCCGCCCGCCTAGCACAGCAGACGCAATTGGGTAGCTGGCGTTACTTACTCCGCTCGGCTAGCGGCGGGCCGGGTGCGCCCAGAGTGCAACACAGGGCTGCTGCTGGACGGTGGGGTGTGCCGGTGCGCGTGTGCCCACAGCGCCCGGCCGGGGCACATCCCGACCGGGGGCCCCGGGGCACCCCCCGACCGCCGGGTTTCTTGCTTGGGCCGCTGGCGGCAGGTGGTGACTACCGCGGGGCCTATCAGTAGTTTGCTTTCTTCGGTAGGTTTTGTTACTGAGCCTAAGCTAAAACGAACTCTTGTCTTTGTCTGTCGGAGGGGGGGAAGAATCCGCCTCCTGCCGGTGCGTCTCAGTCTTGTTGTTCAGTCGAACAGTGCTACACAGTGCCGCCAGGCTGACGCCGCCTCGGAGCTGCCGCCTCCACTGCCGCCGGTGGCAGAGGCAGCGTCCACCGGTGGCAGACGGCACCTTCCGCCGGTGGGTAGCGGTCGCCGGTGGCAATGGGGGGAGCGGCAGTCCGAGGCGCAGGGTGACGACGTGGGCCCGCAGCCGCGTACGGCTCGGCCACGTGGGACCGGCGCGCGGGGGCTCCCGCTCCTGCCTCTTCGCACACACGTACACACACCACCGCTCCCCGCGGTGGCACGCGCGCTTGCCCCCCCCCCCCCCCCTTCGGCCCCTCCCGTCCCCCCTCCCGCGCGCCCCCCCCCCCCTCGCCACTCCCGCCACCCGCGCCCCCCCCGCCCCCGGCCTGCGCCGACCGGGGGCCGCCCGTGCCAGCCCCTCCTTACACAGGAAAACATGGACGACCCCGGCTGCCGGCTCTGCCGTCACTGCCGGCGCTGGCGCCCGGCGCGTCCGGTCGAATATAAGGGGGAAGCAGTCCGCACGGTCTTGGAACCAGAGGCCGGCGTAGACGGGGTCGTGTCTAGCTTCTTGCCCCGCGAAGCTATGATCCGCCTCGCGCTGAGCCGCTCAAAAATCCTGCCGGGCGAGTTGCGGCTGGGGGCAGCACAGGACCTGCTAATGTACTACTTGCATCTGCGGCGCCTGCTGCGCCGCGCGTCGCCAGCCCCGCCGCTCGCCAGTCTCACCCTAGCGCAAGAGCTAGACGAGTTCCGGAAAAACCGCCAAGCGTGGACACGGGAGATTCAGCGCAGTGTTGGCACGGACTACCGGCCGCCGCCAGACCTGAACGAGCAGCAGTGGGAAGTAGCCATAGCCAGGCTCCGCGGGAACACGTCACAAGGGGTTGGCGCCCAGCCACAGCCCCCGAACACGCTGGTCTTCTGCCCATTGCTTCTCCCGGCCGCCGATTCTCCGGCGGGCGGGGCGCCGGCGGGCGGGCCAGAGCACAACCCTTGGAGGCAGCTCTCGGGGGAACAATACTGGAACGCGCTGGGCGAGGCAGTCAAGCTCGTGCTCCCTCCCGCCGGCCGCCTGCAAAAGCTGCTGCTCGGCCTGGGCCGGGGCTACCAAGAGCACCAGCGGCCGGCACTCGCGGAGCTGTGCGCCTCTAGATTTCCCTGGGCCAGGAACCAGGCAGTCCCGATCCAGGAGGTGGTCTGCCGCCGCCTAGCTCTCCGGGACGGGTTCTCTCTCAGGGAAGAGCCACCTCCACATGGGCGGCCGGCGGAGCCCACCGCGCATCCGCTGCTCTCGGTAGTAGAACGACTCTCATTCACTGACACCAAACTTTGCTTCAGCACGGAACCTAATGACGGGGTTTCACGTTCGCCCTCCGTGGAATTGTCTGGTATGCCGCATTTGCGCGAATTGGTCTTTACGCAGGCCGGACCGCGCTGGCGGTCGTTGTTGCTGACAGTGCAAAGCTGTGGTCGGCTCAGCACTATCCGCACGAGCGAGCCTGGCCGGGAGAGCCCACAGCCGGTGTGCCTGATGATAGCCAATTCCGCGGACCAGGGTCTCTGCTTGCTGCCAGGGCGCGGCACGTGCTCCCTATGGGTGTCGTGTCCTGCTCTACCCTTTTTGTGCTTCCCGGACTGGGAAAACGCCACCGAATCTTTCTCGCTCCAGCTGGTGGTTTGTCCCGCCCTGCGGCAACTCAGTTTCCCCAAGCTGCGGAGTGCCTTCTCTTTGCATATAATTCTCGCCACGCCAGACCGAAGCCAGCAGCAGTCGCGGGCGTTGGAGACCATCGAGCTGCCACAGCTGCAGACTGTCAAGGATCGGCTCAAGCTGGACGCGACTAGCTGGCAGAGCCTGGCAGTGTGTGCCTTACCGAACCTGCGGGCTAGTGGCACTCTAAACCTCTATTTCGAAGGCTGTGCGGGCCTGCTCAAGTGCCTGCTGCCGTCGCTGAGCGAGGTGCTGGGGGATGTTACGCTGCGTTTCGCGCACTGTGAGAAGCTCGGCCGGCTTACACTACCCGCCCTGACCTCCGTTGGCGGCAACGTCAGCTTGCATTTCGAGGACTGCGCCACGCTCGCCACCTGCAGCTTCCCTGTGCTGGCCAGGGTCGGACAGCCCAAGCCGTCCAGGACAGCTCTTGCGTCGAACCTAGACATCTTCCTAAGGGAGTCACGCGGGGGGATGGACGTCCGCTGCGTTCGGTGTCCTGCCCTCCGGGAATGGGCGGTGCCGTCGCCGCCCGCTGGCTGGCCAGCAGCCGAACAGCACTGGCCCAGGTACGTGAAGCTTGACGTCAGGGAGTGTAGCTCGTTCTGGTGCTTTCGGTGGCCAGCGCAACTACCGGTCGCGCTGAGGTTTGAGTTGCAACTCAAGGACTGCGGCCGGGTCACGGAACTGGTGCTTCCGGCGCTGCCGCAGTGCTGGGAATTTAAGCTCGTGATCTCTGGCTGTACGTCTCTGCAGCGGCTCCGGCTGCCGCCTGTGCTGGGCCCGGAGCAGGGAGTGAACGAATTCACATTCGAGTTGACAGACTGCGGGTCTTTGGTAGACCTGGAATGCCCGGCGACGGTCCCTCTGCGGGGCGGATCCGTCGTAGCCATCCGGTTAGCTGCCTGTGGACAGCTACCGCTGGGCCCAGGGTGGGACTCGGCGAAGAGAGGCGGGATGGAATCCGCACTGGCCTGGCTCTGTGCGGAATTCCCCCCCCCCCCCCCAGGTTCACGCCCCGGCGGCCAAGAAGCACAAGACAGGCGACCGCGAGCCCTGAGAGGCTGCCCGCGGCTGCTTGCCAGTAAAGTAAATAAATCCAGGTACTTCCTCTCGTTTTCCCTGCCTTAGCTGCACACGAGCTCGGAGCTCGCTCCTACCTGCCCCGGCGCTGGGTAACCTAGCCACAGCCCCGGCCGGCCCGGGCCTGCCGCCGGTGGCAGGTCGCCGGTCGCCGGTCGCCGTCTGCCGGTGGCAGGTGGCAGGTCGCCGGTCGCCGGTCGCCGTCCGCCGGTGGCAGGTGGCAGGTCGCCGGTCGCCGGTCGCCGTCCGCCGGTCGCCGTCCGCCGGTGGCAGGTGGCAGGTCGCCGGTCGCCGGTCGCTGTCGCCGGTGGCAGGTGGCAGGTCGCCGGTCGCTGTCCGCCGGTGGCAGGTGGCAGGTCGCCGGTCGCTGTCCGCCGGTGGCAGGTGGCAGGTGGCAGGTCACAGGTGGCAGGTCACCGTCCGCCGGTCGCCGGTGGCAGGTGGCAACGGCCGCCGACGGAAACTGGTCGCTGGTGGCGGGTGCCACCCGTGTGCAGACCCTGGCCAGTAGCAGCGGCCGGGCCCGCACAATGTTCGGCCGCGGGAGGGGAGAAGGGAGAAGGGAGAGGGGAGGGGAGGGGAGGGGGAAGGGGAAAAACATTGTGCATTAGGTGGTGGCCGGTGGCACCGTAGATTACCGGCGGCGCCAGCCACCGGTGCGGCCACCGTGTGCCGGCCGTGCCGGTGGCAGGTGCCACCAGAGCGCGCGCTCGCGCGGCGCGCCTCACACCCTCCCCTCCCCTCCCCTCCCCTCTCCCCTCTCCATTCCCCCCTCCCGCGGCCGAACATTGTGCAGCCCCCCCCTACCGGCCAGAACTCTGCCTACTGGCGCCACCCGCCACCCGCCACCCCGACCTGTTTCCGCCGGCCGACGGTGCCACCCGCCACCGGACCGCTGACTGGCGACCGGGCGTGGCGGCGCCACCTGCCACCCCGACCCGTTCCCACCGGCCGACTGTGCCACCTGCCACCCCGACCCGTCCCCACCGGCCGACTGTGCCACCCGCCACCCCCGATCTGTTTCCGCCGGCCGACGGTGCCACCCGCCACCGGACCGCTGACTGGCGACCGGGCGCGGCGGCGGTGGCGCCGCCGGGCGACAGACTGGCCAATTGCAGTGGTGCCACCGGCCACCTGGCGACCGACCGGTGGTGGTGCCACCGGCCACCAGGTGGCAGACCGGTGGTGGTGCCACCGGCCACCGGGTGGCAGACCGGCCTCGAGAGCGGTGCCCTCCCCCCCCCCGGCCGACCGGCGCCGGACAGAGTGGGGGGGCGCCGCCGGTCTGGGCAAGAAGCAGGCGCTGGCCCCCGGCCGGCAGGCCTGTCAGTACCTTTTTCTTTTACCGAGTCAGAGAGTACACGAACGAGCAAGCCCAAGAAAATTACGGCAGTACTTTTGGTTTTAAAGAATAAGTCAGAGTACAGCAGGGAGCCAGACAAAAGGCTAGGCCCAAACTACTTGGGGCAGTCAGCGAAGAACCTTTTCTGCCAGAGCGCCGCCTGTTCAAACACAGCCAGGCCTGCGTGGTCCCACTGCCGCTGCTGCGCCCGCACGTGCTCCGGCCCGTGCTGCGCCAGCCACAGCAGCAGCCGGCCTAGGACGTTCTGCCCCACGCACGACCCGGTGCCGTCGACACAACCCCCCCAAAAGGACTTCCGTCCGGTACGTTCAAAGTGTAGGCACGCGTAGCCCCTCTCGTAGCAGGTACGCAGCACGTGCGCAAACCAGGCATCCTCTGCCCAGCGCGCAGCCAAGAGCATCAACATGACGCCGACGCAGGCCTGCTCCCAACGGGCGCCGTCCAGGCGGAGGCCGCGTTGCTTGAAGGCCTTACGGCCGCCCAGGGACTTGATCTGCGCACCGGAGAGTTCGGACCAGGGAGGCCGCGCGAACGCGGCAAAGGTGGCCGAGTCTTGGCAGAACAGGTACTTGGCGGCCTGGAACGCATGCTCGACGGAGCGGAACGCCAGCGGGGCCGCCGGGTCGGGGCCGAAAAGCACGTGGCCTGACTGAAGGACGGCGAAGTTGCTGAGGCCGCGCGGTCCGAGCGGCTGCAGGAGGCGCCCGAGCTCCGATTCGGGCGGGTAGGCCTTGCTCTTGCTGAAGAAGCACAGGATCAGCGGGGCGGCGGCCAGGCGGGCTTTCTTGGCGAGGGGAGGTGTGGGCGCGCTGTCCTCGTCGTCGGGCCGCCTGGAGCCGGGCTGGGGGTCGAGCTGGGGGTCGAGCTGGGGGCTGGCACAGGCTGCTTCGTCGCGGCTGGAGAGCATCGGAAAGTGGGATTTGTGAAGCTCCCGTCCAGGCCAGCGACGGGCGCGAGCCGGGGGGGGGAGCGCGCACACCCTCCCACGCGCCGGGCGTGCGCCGGCGCGCGCGGGCCCGGCGGGTCATCGCGGCCGGGGGAGCCGCCCCCGGCGCACGCCCAGCGTGTGGGGGCGCGTCCCTCATTGGGGCGCGCGCCAAGTGGGGGGGGGGGGCCATTGTGCCGGCACGCCCAGCGTGTGGAGGGGCGCCCCCCCCCCCCCCCCCCCCACGCCCCCTCCCCCCCGCGCGCGCGGCGCAGGACAGGCCAGCCCCGCCCCACAAAAAAACAGCCACGCTACTCATTAAGCCAGCGAGGATGCTTACGACGGCCGCCCCGTGGCCCGAGCGCCCGACCGAAGGGCCAACCACGCCCACCGCCGTGCAGCGCCCGTTCAAGAAGCACAAGGCCGCGGAGCCAGAGCCCCCGGCGCCTACAACCCCACCAAAGCACCAAGCCGCGGAGCCTCCAGGGCCCCCGGCGCCTACAACCCCACCGGAGCACCAGGCCCCGGAGCCTCCTCCCGCGCCCGTCGCAGAGCTGGTGGCTCTGCTCTCGCCGTTCGCCCGGGGAGGACGCGGCTTGCAGGAACAAGCGGAGGCCTGGCTTTTTCAGGGGGCGGTGGCCGTCCTCCCGACCGGCGAAGTGCTGGACACGGGGAACGACTTGTACCGGGGCAGGATCGCCAGCCCCCGCAGGTACGTGGACTTTCCGCCGATCGCGTTGCGGCACCACGACACGCTCCGCCGAGTGGCGGTGGTAGCGCTGGCGGCCCTCGTCGCGCCCGTCGTCGGGGGGGCTACCCCGCCTGCCCGGAAGCCTCCCCGCGCGACGGTGGCGGAGCGCGGGGACGGCGCCCCCGTGGCCCTGGTCAGCCTCTTCAAGCGCACCTTCTCTTGCCGCCTAGTCCCTCGGGAGCCGGCGGGCCCCCCTACCCTCTGCGTGTCCATCCACCGCCCCGAGCGCCCCGGGCAGGGGCGCCCGTTCCGTGTGTGCCGCGGCCTCGTGGCCGCCAGCACCTTTGCCACCGAGATCAAGCAGAGGTACCGGCACGACCAGGATTACGGCTGCACGGCGTTTGCGCTCTTTAATGTCTGCCACGCGCCCCGCCGCTTCGGTAGGCTCATGCACCAGTTTCCCAGGCGTATTAGTTCGTGGCCAGTGTTCTTGGAGTTTCTCGACTCGCTCCCGCAACCGCCGGCCGTCGTGAGCCGGTGTCGCGAGCAGCACAAGGGCACTGACTGGCTGCTGTCGCCGTGGCGCTCGGGGCTGGCGCTGGTCTCTTTTGACGGGCATTGCTACGGCGTGGATTTCGACCGCCACCTGCTCTTTGACGGTGAATCTAAGTACGTGCTGCACCTTTGCCTGCCGGCGTTGCAATACCACGGCTGGGGACCAAGTGAGGAGTACCAAGTATCCGCGGTGACGCCGGCCCCGGCGGTGGCCGCTGGGGCCCCGTGCGTCCCGGCGGAAGCACCGGCGGCTGCGCCCGCCGCAGCCGTACCAGACCGGCCGCCGCCGGGCCGGCAAGTGATCGAGGTGTACTAAGCAGACAGAAGAAGCCCCTGGCGCACGCGGGGGTTGGTCCAGCCGCCGGGGCTCCCGCCGCAGTCCTTTTTTGGTGTGTTTGATTAAAAGAAGAGTTTGCTGGCCTCAGTCTGGTACTCGCCGCCCCCGGTCCCCCGGTCCCCCCCCCCTAAGGCTGTTTTTCCTCCCGGAGCTCGCCGGGCCAGACCGGCGCCGGGGCAGCCCCGGAGCCGGGCCAGGCGCCGGGGCCGCCGCCGAGCCAGGCGCGCACTAAGTCGGGGTCCAGCCGCACCTCGTCGCCGGCCGCGTCGTACACGAGGGCCCGGGCCCAGAAGCTGTCGAAGTCGTCCAGGAGCGCCCGCAGCCGCTCGCGGAAGATGAGGTGGTACAGGTACCGGCGCTGCGCCGTCCGCTGGCAGTGCTGGTGCAGGGCGGCCGTGAGCTGGTGCACCGGGGCCAGGGCCGCGGGGTCCGCGCCGTGCCGCCCAAAGTACTGGCAGTAGCTGTGCCGCAGCTCTGCCTCGTCGCCGGCCTGGGCCAGGAACGTCTCGGCCAGCTTGCGCAGCTGCCAGACGTGCAGAGTCCGCGCGCGCGCCGGCGGCACCCCCCCCCCCGCCCCGCCCGCACCAGCGCCCCGGTCAGCCGCGCCTGCAGCTCGTCGTCGGCAATGACGAGCGCGCCACGCCCGCGGCCCCGGCCGAGGCCCGGGTAG
Source organism: Paulinella micropora (assembly GCA_019918135.1). Taxonomy (NCBI): domain Eukaryota; phylum Cercozoa; class Imbricatea; order Euglyphida; family Paulinellidae; genus Paulinella; species Paulinella micropora. The sequence goes on from WBZZ01005009.1 coordinate 19,770, forward strand.
CGGCAGGAGAAGACGAAGCCGCGCGTGCCCAGGCCCCGGCCCAGCGCACGCCACTCCGGCAGTACCCAGCCCAACAGGACGCCGACGTCCCGCGCCGCGCCGGGCCCATCATGGCCGCAGCGTCGCAGCGTCTGCAGCGGCAGCGGCTGTACGTACTCTCGGTCGTAGTAGAAGCGGGCCGTCTTGTGCACGGACGCCAGCACGAACGGGTTGCTGAGGTCTAGCCACCAGCGCCCGCCCACCTCCTCGCGCCGCAGGGTGACGCCGAACTGCAGCCGGCGCAGGATCGAGCTGCGGGGCTGGGGCGTCAGGCTCAGCAGGCACAGCACGACCAGGTCCGCCAGCGCCTGGTAACGCGCGCCCGCCCCGGCCGCCTCCTCGGCCGCCGCGGTGGGGTAGCGGCGCAGGTAGCGGCCGGCCGCCAGCGTGCGCGCGGCCTGCAGGTCCCACCAGGTCAGGGCGAGGTCCGCGTCCTTGGGGTGCCAGCTCTGTTCTGCCGTGGCCAGGCGCTGCAGGTTGTAGGCCGCCCTCCACAGCAGCCGCCGGCAGGCCGCGGCGGGGCAGGGCCGGCCCGCGGCCCGGCTCGCGTCCCGGGCACCGGACCGGGCGTACCAGGCGGCCACGCTTAACACCACCGGCCGCAGGTAGCGCACCAAGAACAGGCACCGCTCCCAGGGGTAGCCCAGCCGGTGCCGGAGGTGCCAGACCCAGCCGACCAGCCGCGAGCGCAGGCGGGTGGTCCACGACCCAGCCTCGCGCCGCCGGAAGAAGAGGGTGGCGCCGAGCGTCCGCTGCTCGGGCCGCGGCGTGGTCTGCCAGGGGGGCACCAGCGCCGGTCGTGGGCGAAGCCGAGGAACGCGAGCGTGGCGAACAGGGCGCACTGTTGGCCCCGGGGGCCGAGCCCCACCCCCCACCGCTCGGGGTCGAAGGGCCGCCGCTGCTCGGCGCGGAACACCTCGAACTCGTGCCGGAGCCCCGGCCCCGCCACCGGGTAGGCCAGGCCGCCCGGGATCGGCCGCAGGAAGCTAGGGTTGGCCATGGGTCCCGGCTGCGACGGATGTTGGCGCCGGGAGGGGGGGGGGGGGAAGAAGAGGCTCCCCCTCTCGCTCCGAGTGTGGCCACGGGCGCACAACACACACACGGTGCTCTGCCTCCCCTTATCCACTCCCCCGCGGCCAGGCCACGCCCAGCCTCCACGAGGGGGGGGGGAGAGGGGGGGAAGGGCGGGCGTGCGCAGTGGGGCCGGGGAGGGGGGCCACTCCCCTGCGGCCGGGCGGGGGTGGGGACGGCGCCGCGGCCCGGCTGCCAGCCAAGCAAAAAAGACCCGTAGATCCGTGTGCTACCTCGGCCATGTCTAGCCAGCGGCCGGCCAAAGAGGCCTGCAGTAGCCGTGCACGCCACCGGGCTGCAAGCGGTGGAACGGTGCCGGGGGCGGACGTGGCCGGTGAACTACAACGTCGCCAAGATCACGCGCTGCGTCTGAAAGCAGCCGTCCGGGCCAAGCTATGGCAGGAGTGGTGGGAGCTGTGGCCGTTACAGGCCAGGATCGGTTTGTTGCAAGAGCGTGTCGCCAGGTTGCAAGGGGCGCCCGATGCTGCCAGGCGCAACGTACCAACACCGGGGCCGATTCAGAAGATGCGGGACATGGAAGCTGAACTGCTAGCTGCTATCCGGACCAACGATACCGCTTACCGGAAAGGGGTTCTTCAGAGCACGAGACAGAGATGGCAAACAGCATGGCAGGAGTGGTGGGAGTGGGCGCAGAAGAACGTCACGTCCGGGTACGAAGGGTACGTGACGCAAGCCAAGGGAATCTGGGCCACCGAGCTGGCTGTCTTCTCGCAGCGGACGGGAGGTACCAGACTGTCTGACACTGACAGAGAGATTAACTTGCAGCAAGCTTTCGGCCCGTGGCTAGCACGGTGGTCCCAGTGGTGGGAAAAGGACGACACACAGGCTGCGCTGCCGGCGCTAGCACTGCTGGACGCTATGTACGAGCTAGGGCAAAAGAAAGGCGAAGAAACACGGGTGGTCAAGTACCTGACCAGCCTGGGTGCACAGCACCGGGAAGAACGAGAGGCGGCGGCGCGGCTCGAGCTGCAGCAGAGCAAGCAGGAACCACCGCGAGGGCCCGGAGAGACCAAACTGGCTGTCGCGGCGCGGCAGGTAGCGGGCCCGGCGGATTGAACGAAGCAGCGCGCCTAGCTCGTTAGCGTGCACAGGAGGGGCTAGCAATACTTTGACAAGCTCAGCCTTTTATTATTACAAGAGCCTGCTGCTCCCCGCCAGTAGTCAACTGCTTCGTGAGCCAGCCGGGGAGGCGCCTGGTGGGGAGAGCCGTGCCAGCCTAGGGGTGCTGAGCGCACTGTCCTGGTCGTAAGGCATTCGTTCAAACAGACCCCGCCTGACCAATCTGTCCAGGAAATCCTTTCCCCCTCCTATGGCAGACTCGTAATAGACGCGACTGTCTTGCAGGCCAGGGTTTCGCGTCGGTGTCAGGGCCCAGGCGAGCTCCTGTAGCAAGCGACGACCGTGCCCCTTGCCAGCCACAGTGTGGTCTACCCCTATCTGGACCACGTCAATGGTGTCGTACTCTTTGCCATCAGAGGGGCTCTTTCGCGGACATCTCGACAGCCGCAGCAAGAGGTACAGCGGCCCGAACAAGAAGGTGACTAGTGGGGCAAGGGGTGCGTTTCGGAGCCGGCGCAGTGCCTGCAGCTGTCCAGCTCCGACCGAAACATTGCCAGTGTATCCTTGTCCTCCCACGTGAACTGTTGGAGCTCGTCCAGGCCTCGTACCTCAAGGTATTTATCCGTTACCCGCCAGCCTCTAAGCGCGGCCCGTGGGTCGATGACTTCGTCTTCCTCACCCGCGCTGCCTCCTGTCTGGTATTCATCTTCCCCATCCAAACTACCAAGCACGGGCCGTTTTGCCTCCACGGAGAAGCCTTCCTCGTCATCTTCCTCTCCCGCGCCGTCCCGCCTGCCATGTTCCTTGTCTGCGTGTGCTCCCAGGCTAGCTAGGTCCTCTCCATCGCGCCTCTGCTTCTTGGGCTGTCCTGCCTGCACACACACACGCATTGAGCGCAACAGTTGTGTCCCGCATAGAGTGGGCACAGGCCTTACCGAAGAAGGGCCCTCCTTGTGGCATCGCTGACAACGCTTGCCCCTTGCCTCCCCATGGCTCATGTCTGTTTTCTGCTTCCTACAGGCTCCCCCCCCCAGGCCGAGAAGCCCGCCTGACGGCGGCGCCCTCGCGCGGGTCGGGGGAGGGGGGGGAGGAGGGCGAGGGGGGGCGAGCAGGGAGGTGAGCGCTGCCCCTTGGCTCTGGGGGTGGCCCCTTGGACTGTTAGCCTGGCAGAGGGCAAGAAGAGATAAGTACCCTGGCAGATGCTAGCTTTCTGCCGCCCAGGCACACTCTGAGTCTGGTGCTGGTCGCTGTACTTGCAGGTAAAAGGACTCAGGGGTCGTGAACCGCTCTGCGCAGAGGAGGCCCTCCCCCCGCACTGTGAACCGCTCTGGACAGAGGGGGCTCTCCTAGCCGGCACCGGACCCCGGCCCTCGGTACTGTCTAAAAGACCGGTTTTTACTTCTTTCAGTGTGTGTACAAGTTCCCTTTTTTTTTATCAGAACCAAAAACTGCAGTTACTTAGGTACAAAAAATTCACCGGGCGAGCGCTCACCCCGGATGCGACGCGCCAAACGGATGTCGTTGGTTCTCACGGTGATGCGTTTGGCATGGATGGCACACAGCTGTGCCTCTTCGAACAAGTGCACCAGGTAATCCTCCGCTGCCTCTTGCAAAGCGAGGATCGCCACGGACTGGAAGCGCAGGTCCGTCTTGAAATCTTGCGCGATCTCCCGAATGAGGCGGGCAAAGGGTAGTTTGCGCAGCAGCAGGTTCTGGGACTTCTGGTAGCGGCGGACCTCGCGCAGGGCCACGGTACCAGGGCGGTAGCGGTAGGGCTTCTTGACTCCACCGCTGATGGCGGCGGTCTTGCGTGCGGCCTTGGTAGCCAGTTGCCGGCGCGGAGCTTGGCCACCGGTGCTCTTGCATGCGGTCTGCTTGGTGCGAGCCATGGTAGTGTTGGTGCTTACAAACTCTAGCGACAGAGGAATTCTGGCCTGGTTAGCTGCGCCCGACGAGGGGGCGCGGGGGGGGGCGCGCGCCCGCGTGCCACGCGCGTGGTTGGAGCGCGTCGTCACTTGACGCGTGCGCTCGGGAGCGCGAGGCCAGTCGCGCGCTCGGCCCCCGTGACACTCTCCCCCCCCCGCGCGCGTGGGGGGGGTGCGCCCGCTCCTGCAGCGCGCGTGTGGGGGGGAGGGGGCCGCCCCGCTCCGGCGGAGCGCACGGGGGGGGCGCTCGCGTACTCGCGCACGGCCGGCGCGCGCCCGCGTCGAGTGGCGTGTCCCCCCCCTCCCCCACCTCGGCCACACGCTGGCCGGGCGTGCGTGCCCCCCCCCTCCACACCCCGCGGCCGGCGTCACGCGGCGGGCGGGGCGCGCGCGGCTCTTTCCCCTGGCGGCCCGCCCCGGCGGACCCACGCCCCTACCGCCGCCACACCTGCTACCCCACCCACAACCGGCGGGCGGCCCTCGACCGACCGGTGAGCCAGGCACGGACTGCTCTCTCCCTAGCGCATGCCGCCGCGCGTGCCTATTTCCGCCCGGTTCTTCCACGCCCGCCGGACCCGCCAGAGCCGGGGCGAAGTCAGGGCCGGGAAGTCGGGATCTCCGTCCACCAGTCTGGGGCAGTACAACGAGTTTGGCGACCTAGGCACTATCCACCGTGAGCTCTACTCTACCCTGCCCTTTGTGCTCCGCGTGGCCTTCCCCCTGGCCTGGAGCGCGGACGCGACGCCCGCGGGCGCGAGGCGGGACCTGCAGGTCCGGAACCAGCTGTACCGCGCGCTGCACCTGCTGACCGGCGCACCGGCCGACGAGCTGGCGCTGCAGGTCTGTACCAACTCGACCCCTACCTCGCCGCGCCGGCACGTCTGGTACCTCGCCTGCCCCCAAGCAGAAGTCAGCCTCGGCCAGCTGTACCAGGTGTACCTGTTCGTCTGCCACGCGCTGGCCCGCGGCGCCACCGCCCTGCTCGCCGCGGGGTGGCGGGCGGGGAGCTGAACTGGTTCGACGTGCTCGAAGTGGTCCGGCTCCTGGACGAAGGCTACGTCGCGCCCTGGCCCCCGGGCACCGTGAACCGGGTCTATGTCGCGCGGCCCGGCGGCCTGGAGCTGGTAGGCGAGTACCTGACCACCGTCGTGCACGTGGTGCAGTCCTGGCTGCGGCCGAACGAGGGCGAAGCCCTGCCACGCCTCAACACCGTGCACTGGATGTACACCTGGCTGCAAACCCTGGGCCGCGCGGCGGACCACCTGCCTGACCGGCGCGGCCTGTCCGATGGGGACCTGGCGCTGCTCCGGGAACGCTACCACCTGGGCGTCGGCCAGCTAGGGGATTGGTTCGAGCACTTCGTACCGGAAAGCAGCCCTTCGTTCTGCGCGGCGCTGCAGGCCGAATTGGAGTGCGGCCTGCGCGTCAGACCCGTGAGGGCGTTCCGTCTGGCGGCCGGCGGCGTGCTGGTCACGAGTGCCAACCAGGGCGGCGGCCGAGACTTCAGGGTGTTGACCACCAGCGGGCTCTGGTTGACCACCCTCGCGGAAAATCCCGACGACACCTTCACCCGAGACTACGGCCGCTCCTGGCTGCAGTCCCTGGTCAAGCTGCGCGAGGGGCTCGGCACGCCCGACGACACCGGCTTCCGGCTGGTGGCGGGAACGGCGGGCCTGCTGGCGACGGTCCGTGCGCTTGCGCAAAGACTCCGCCCTGACTGCAGCGACGAGAGAGTGAACGGGGACCTCCACTCCGGCGGCCTGGTTTCCTACCGACTGTTCCGGCGTGCGTGCAGCCTCAGAGACCGGCCCGGGAGCGCGTAGCCCCTGGCGGACGTCGCCCCCCCCGGCCAGCGTGCCAAGCGCGCGCGAGCTCACTAGGGGAAGAGGGGGCCGCCTGGTCCTAAAACAGCCGAGACAATATTTTCCCTGGCTACCAAGGCAGGGCAGGCAGGCCAGCGCGGCCGCGGTAGCCGGTCCACCAGCCGCGCGGGGGGGGGAAGACCTCTGGGGTTGGCATCTGTACTCTGCCGAGCCACTGACTGAATGACTTCTGTTATGAGTAAACTCGTTAAACACGGTAGTGACAGCCGCCGGGGGCTGGGGCCGGCTCTTTTCAAATTCGTGCTCCCCCGTGCGTAAGACAATTTACGGGCCGCCGGCAGCGAGTCCCTGCTAGCAGCGGGGCGCGGCGTGTTACCACACGCTGTGGCTGTCCCTGGTAGCCAAGGGGGGGGGAAGACGCGGATATCAACAGGACAGCGAGGCCAGTGGCTGATTCTTGGCCAGCCCGGGTGCCGGCAGCCGGCCCGGACCAGACGCTGGTGGGACACGACACGGGTGGCCGCCGGGCCCGGGGCGAGGGAGGCGGAAGGCAGGGAGGGGGGAGGAGAGGGAGGCGGAAGGGAGGGGGGAGGCGGAAGGGTGGGCGGGGGGAGCGGCGCGCGGCCGTGCCTCCGCCCACCCCCTCCCCGTGCCGGGGCCACGCCGGCGGGGCCACGCCGCGCCCGGGCCAGTGCATGAGCTTCACGCGCTTTGAAGACCTGCTGGGCGCGGGGGGCGCGGACGCAGAGGAGGAGGAGGACGAGGGGGGCGACGGCCTCCCGCCGGACAGCGCCGGGTGGTTGGACTACGGCCGGGACGACGAGGACACCGGCTCCTCTTCTTCCAGCGACGACGATGACGCCCCCGCGGGGAGTGACGCCCCGGAGGGCGCCGCCGAGGTGTGGTTCGACCCGCGCGGCGAGGACCCGCGCGGTGAGCTCGAGCAAGAGCTCCGTGTCCTGCGGGCGTTCCTGGAGTCCGCCTTCAACCCGGCGCGCTGGGGGCGCGTGGCGGCGCCGAGCACGGCGCGGCAGCACGTGCGGCGTGCCAGGTTCTTCGCGGTGTACGCCGCGCACACGCTGCCCGGCCAGGTCCGGTGCCTGCGGGAGGCGCTGGCCCAGAACGGCGAGCGGGCCAAGCGGCTGCTGACGGGCTTCGCCGAGGCTATGAGCCCGCGCTGGAAGTCGGCGACCCTGGCAGGCTACCTGGCCACGCTGCTGCAGGTCAGGGCCATGTTCTGGTCGGAGTTGTGGCAGGCCCGCCTGTACCCGGACGTCTCGCGCTGGCTGGGCAACCTGCACCGCCAGGCCCTGGCGTACGCCGCCGTGGAGGGGCGCTACGCGCCGCCCGAGCGGCCGGCGCAGTCCCTGTGGGACCTGCAGAGCCTGTTGTTTGCGGCCATTGCCGATTACCTCCACCATTACCCCGAGGATCGAGAGCGGCGCTCGTCGGTCCCGCTCACAGAGGAGCGGTGGTCGGACTACCGGGAGGGCGTGCTGCGCCCCGCCCGGGTCGCCCTGCTGTGCTTGACCCTCACGCCGCCGGTGTCGAGGTCGTACATCCTGCGCAATCTCGAGTTTGGCCGCTCGTTGGAGCGCGACGTGGAGCAGGGCACGTGGTGCCTGAGCCTCACGGACCCGTTGGCGCTGAGCTCGCAGCAGAACAAGACGCGCGCCACGTACGGGGGCTACCGGCTGCCGCGCAGCCCCAACAGCTGGCCCGCGGCGAGGTTTCCCCCCCAGAAGTGCCCGTGGCCCCGGGGCTTCCAGCTGCGGGACGGCCGGGGGTCGGCGCTGGACTTTTGCCTGCTGGACCTGCAGCAGCGCGTGCTGCCCCCGCTGCTGGGGCAGGCGGCGGCGGCCGGCGGGCCGACCGCGCTGTTCCCCCGGGCGCTCAAGTACCGGACGCGGGCCGGCTGGGCCCGGCACGCGGCCAAGCGCCACGAGCCCCTGGACGGCCGCGACTGGGCGCTCTTCTTCCGCGAGGCGTGTGAGCACTACGCATCGAAGCTCGTAGTCGACGGGCAGGAGTTCCAGCGCCCCGCGGGCTGGAGCCAGTACCTGGTGCCGAAGAACACGCGGCCGGCGAGCGAGACGATGGTGCGCAACCTGGAGGGCCAGGAGGTGGGGGCGGAGCTGGGCCTGCGCGCCGCGCCCGGCCAGCGGACGGCCGTGACGGCCGACGACCTGGCAATCTTTGCGTTCGGGTCGCAGCACTCGGTGCGCACGGTGGAGCGCTCGTACTTGCTGCCCAGCTACTTTGAAGAACGCGCACGCAAGCTGGTGGCGTGGATCGATTCGGGGCTGCGTGAGCCGCACTGGAACGCCGAAGTCAAGCAGGGGAAGCTGCAAGTGACGCGCAGCCAGGCGGCCCAGAAGTTCTGCCAGCAGTTCTCGCTGCGCGGCCCCGTGCTGGAGCCCTTGCCGGCGGCCGAGGCAGCGCGGCGCGCCCGCGACCGGGCGGCCGTGCGCAACCTGCGGGGCTACACCATCCTGAACCTGCACGCGCAGCTGGGCCAGGCCGAGGCAGGCCAGCACGTGCCCGCGCGGGCCGAGCCACGGCCGTGGCCGGCCGTGGTCGTGGTGGATGACCCGGGCTTCGACGTGGTGGGCTTCCAGCAGGTGTACGGCCTCGACGCCAGGCAGGCTGCCAGGGCCCTCACGGCCTTTTGGCAAAAGCGCCCGGACCAGGGCGCGCTGCACGGGGTCCGTATCTACGTCGCCCGCACACTGCTGAGGGAGGGCGAGGAGGCCCTCCGGAAGGTAGTGGGGGAACCCCCGGCGGACCTGGCGTCCAACTGGCAGGCGGCGAAGGAGTACCAGACTAAGTACGGGCGGGCTTTGCTGGCAAACGCCGGGTACTGGGAGCGGGGCGTGGCGCACTGCCTGCCCCCGCACCAAGAGGTGGAGGCGAAGAAATGGCCCGACGCCCGCCAGCTCGCTCAGCCTTACTTCTTCCGTTTCCGGATCAGGGACCGCGCGTACGGGGGCTGGCCCGACCGGTGGACGACGGCGGCCGACGTGTTGGCGTGGTATGGAGCGAAGCGCGGCCACTTGCTTGCCAGCTGGTGCGCGAGGCAGGGCCTGGCCGTCCAGTCCAAGCTGCAGGCGTACTTGGACGCGCTGCGAGTCAGGTCGGCGCAACGCCTGGCCGCGCCGGCCGACCAGTTCGTGCTGGTCCAGTGGGTCGGCACCGCGCCCGAGCGCACCGAGTGCTACGAGCCTGCCGGCCGCGAGTACTGGGGGCCCTGGTACGACCGCAACTGGGCCTGGCTGCCGGTCGCGTTGCTGCAGAAGGAGTACAACCGCGCGGACTGGACCGTGACCTACGACTTGCTGACCCACCGCCTGGGCGTGCACGGCGAGTTTGCCCTGTACCTGCCCCCGGCCGTGGTGGCCGAGGTCCGCAGCCAGGCCCGCGTCGTCGTCGTCGCGGCTCCCGCCGCTCTGCCCGCCACTCTTGCGCCGGGCGCCGGCAAGCCAGGGGGCGGGCGGCGCGCCCAGAAGAAAGGTGCTAAGCGTGGCGCGGCGGGCGCGTCCTGAGTCCCCCCCCCCCCCCCCCATCCTCTGCGTCGGCTGCTTGGGCGTCGCCACGCCGGGGTGGTCGTCCGGTACTGCCTGCTGGGGGGGGGGGGCAGGGGTGCTCCCCCCCCTCCTCTAGGCCGCACCCCCCCCCCCTCTCTCACGGCCGCACGCGGCCTGGTTAAGCAAGAGCCTCTGTAATAAAGAAATACTTAGCCATGCTGGGGTGCCAGACTGTACAACCCCTGCCTTTTGCCTGCCGGCCGTCCCTTCCCTCCCCCCCCCCCCCCCTTGGTGTGTGGCCGTGCCGGTGTGTGCCTCACGCCGCCCGGGATCCGCTCGGGGGTCCGCTCGGGTCCGTGCAGAGTCCGTGCGGGGTCAGTCGCACGGCCGGAGCAGGAAGAAGGCGTCCCCTAGGGGGGGTGGCCGGCCACTGAAAAAATTCCAGTAGGACGACTGGGTGGGAGGCCTGTCCCAGGCTCTCGCCGAGGAAGGTGCGGCCGTTGCGTTCAAAGAGTGACTTCTCAAACGGGTCCCGCTCCAGCTTCTCGTAGCCGCTGCGGCTGACGGGCAGCAGCGTGCCCGTGTGCGTCATCACGCGCGACAGTGTTTCGGTGTGCAGCTGGTTGAGGCCCCCGATGCCCGCCAGGGACCGGCCCAGCTCGTAGCGCAGGCACAGCGCCGCCGCCTCGATGCCGAGCAGCTGGTACGCGAGGGAGGGGTCGCTGAACTCGACGGTCTCGGGCACCCACTCCGGGTGAGCGAGCAGCTTGCGCAGCCGCTCCAGGCTGACCTGGCCCGGCTGCAGCGCCAGGCTGAGCACGGACGACGCCCGGTCGTAGCTGGCCTTGGCGACGCCGGTCGCGGGCCAGCAGGCGGCCAGGGCCCGGCGCAGGGCCGACGTACAGAACAGCTCGGTGCTGTTGTACTGGTACGTGCTGGCGCGCACCCGGCGGGTGGTGGGCGGCCGCGCCGGGGACACACCGCCACCGGCGGCGGGGGCCGGCTGCCGCTTCGGGGACCCGTCGTCCCCGGCGGCGGGCCGGACTAAGCGGGCGAACAGGTACAGGCGGGCGTGGGGGGGCACGGCGTCCCCGGCGGGGGCCTCGACCCAGGCCGACAGCGCCAGGAAGGCGGGCAGCTGGGCGCGGACGGCCGCGACCACCAGGCGGTGGGTCAGCCCGCGCCGGGCGCAGGCCTCGCCGTCCAGCTCGAGGACACAGCCCTCCGCCGACACCGGGGCGCCGCCGCCGCCGCCCCGCCGGCGGCGCACGCGCCCCCCGCCGGCGTCCAGGTCCCGGTCCTGCTGGTACAGCCAGAGCGCCCGCCCGCGCGTGGCGGCCTGCGCCTGGGCCGCGCGCAGCTCCTGGTGGTAATCCCGGAAGCCGTGCAGCTCGAGGCAGAGCTCGTACGGTTCGAGCTGCTCAAAGAGGTTGACGAACTCGGCGGGCGCGCTGCTGCTGTGCAGGGCCGGCACGCGGCCGCGGGCCGCGGGGTCGAGCCCGCGCCAGCGCTCGATCTCGGGCAACGAGCGCACCCGGCCGAGCACAAGGTAGTCCCGCTGCTTCGGCTGCAGCCTGGTCAGGGCCAGGATGCGCGGGAGGCCCTCGGTGGACCGCATGACGCTGCTGGCCTTGTGCCGGGTGTTGAGCGTGAGCTGGGTGCCCAGGTGGCAGTACGAGGAGGCGGCCAGGCCCCCCACGGAGTGGCCAAAGTGCAGCAGCGAGCGCCCGCAGCAGTACAGGACCTGCTTGAGCAGCGCCTCCAACAGGCCGAGTGACAGGGCGTAGACGCCGGCCGCGCGGTGGGCCGTGAGCTCCGACGAGACGTACGCCTGCGGGCTGGACCAGGCGTCCTCGTCCGGCGATTGCAGCAGGGCCAGGACGGCGCGCTCCACGAGCTCGTGGGCCCTGGTGGCGTCGCGCTCCGGTTCGAGCGGTGCCTCCCGTGCCAGCTTCGGATAGCCCCGGCGCACCCGGCACACTAGCTCCGGCAGGCCAAAGGGCGCCTGCGGGGCCCAGGCCGCGTCGGGGCGGACGAGCGCCGCCCGCCAGCGCAGGCGGGCGAACAGGACGACGGAGCGCCGCACGCGCTCCTCCTCGGCCGGCCGGACGCCCAGCTCTGTCTGGACCGCGGCCCACAGGTCCCGGCAGTGGCCGCACGCGCCCGTGGCCACCGGCTCCCCGGCGGGCGGGGGGCGCTCGAGGCACCGCGGGAGCAGCGGGTGCCGGCCGCAGGGCCTGGCGCGCTGCTGGTGTTGCTGCTGCAAGAGGCCGGGACGGTGGCGACGCCGATCAGGACCCCGCGGCCGGAGCAGTTGAGGCGCTTGCCGAGGCCGTTCTTGCGGAACTCGCAGTCCTTGCGGCTCAGGAGCTCGCTGAGGCTGCGGAGCCCCTCGGGCGGCCGCAGCGCGGGCGGGACCGTGGGCGGGGCCGCGGCCGCCGAGTGGGGCGCCGGGGGGTGCACGGGCGCGTGGCTCGTGAGGCCCGCACACCAGCAGTTGTAGGCGGCGGTCAGCGTGCGGAGGTACTCGGTAGTCAGCACGCAGCCCGGCCCCTGCTGCCACAGCGCGCCCGCCTCGAGCGCCAGCGGGGCGCCGGGCGCGGCCCGGGCGGGGTTGCCCCACGCCCGCCCCCCCAGGTGCCGCTCCAGCGCCAGCCGGAGCTCCCAGGCGCAGCGCAGCAGGTCGGCGACGGCGTACGCGGGCCAGCTCGTGGCCGTAGCTCAGCAGCACCTGGCGGCCGTCCACGCTCGCGTGCGTCACGGGCAGCAGCGCGCGCGAGGGGACCAGGTAAGCGAAGCGGAAGAGTCGTTCGGGGTGCGCGGGCAGGCGGGCCCGCACCCAGGCGTCGGCCGGCGCCGCGGCGAGCCAGGCGCGCAGCGCCGCCGAGGGCACCTGCGCCCGGCCGCCGCCGGCCCGGGGGCAGCACCAGCCGCACAAGTTCTCGAGCGCCGCGCGGCCGGCGGGGCCGCGGAACTGGACCTCGGCCCACAGGCCGCACAGCTTGACCAGGCGGGGCTGCGCGCAGCCGCAGCCGCCCGCCTCCACCGCACAGCGCACGACACCCCGCTTACGGGCCAGGGCGCTGCCCAGGGCGCGGGACATGAGCGCCGCGCCCGGCGCCGCCACGGGGGCGGCCGAGCCCAGGCCCCGGACCGGCGGTGCCGGCGGCAGCCCCCGCGCGGCCTCCTCGCGCCGCACAAAGTCGCGCAGCGTAGCGCAGCAGCCACCGAGGACCGCGAGCCTGGCCCGGCAGGCCACGAGCTGCTCCTTCAGCCCGGCCGCCGACTGCAGCAGCGCCTCGGCCAGGGACGCCTCACGCAGGCTCAGGCACGCCGCCGCGGCCAGCGAGAACGGCTGCCCGGCCGCGCAGGCGAGCGCGCGCCACACCTGCTGCAGCCTGGCCAGCAGCACGCCCCCCAGCAGTACGTCCGTGCGCTGTCGCTGGGCGGCGGCGTGCGACAGCTTGTTGCGGCGGTGCTGCTGCGCCAGCAGCCCGTTCCAGCGCTCGCGGACCCGGGCCAGAACGGACCCCCAGGCCTCCAGCGCCGCCGCCGGGCCGGGCCACGCGCCGCCCACGGCGGCGGCCGCCCCCGCCGCCCCCTCGGCTGTCAGCAGCCACGAGCGCCGGCTCGTGTCGGCCGCAGCGGGGCAGGCCAGCAGGTCCGGGCCCGCGGCCGCGGGCTCGTCCCCGGCGCAGGCCTGCCAGTCGCCCCACCTGGCGGCCCAGGCCACCTCGTCCTGCCCGCTGGCGTGGCCGGGCGCGTGGGCGACCTGGAGCTGCAGCTGGGTCAGCCCCGTCACCCGGTCCAGGGACTCGACGAGCGCGCGCTGCTGCTCCTGGCTCAGGACGGCCCGGCCGTCGGCCACGCAGGCCGCCGGCCCCGCCTCCTCCTTGGCCAGCACCGCCGTGTCCCACAAGAAGGCCCCGCACTGCTTACACACCAGAGACAGGGCCAGCGACGCCTGCTTTTCGAACTGGGGGAGCAGCCACGGCTCCGGTACCTCGAGGTGGAAGGAGTGGTACGTGCAGGCCAGCAGGTCTTGCTCGCACAAGGAGCAGCACTTGGTGGCGCTGTCGGGCGTCAGCACGGGGTCGTGGTACGTGAACTTGGCCTGGTTCTCCTCGGTGCCGAGCCCCGACAGCCAGCCGGCCGACACGTCCCGCACGTCCAGGTCCGTAGCTAGCTCGGCGGCCAGGCTGAGCACGTAATGGTCGTCGCCGTCCGCCGGGCAGGGCGCGCGCACCTCCTGGACTGCTTGCCACATGCGGCCGGGGCTGACCCCACAGCCGCTTCGTCTCTGCTCGGCGTGGCAATGTGGCCAGCCCAGGGAGAGTAGGAGGAGGCCGGCTCGTTCTCCCCTGGCTGGCTGGGGGAAAGGAGGACCCTCTCCTCTCTCTCTCCTCTCCGTCTCCGGAGAGGGAGAGTGCAGGGGGGAAGGGGGACGGCAGGGGGGAGGGTACCAATCCCCGCCGCGCTCGCTTCCCTGCCTTCCAGGCCGTCCCCTCCCTCTACGACGCACGCTCCCGGCCATGACCGACAGCTAAACCAACAAAGAAAAGCATGGCGGACCGACCTACCCTGGGGTTCCCGGCCCGGGCCTGGCCCCAGGTCATGAACTATCTGGGCTGGGACCCCGAGCTAGGGGCCGTGAGCCCCGAGCTGCACGGATTCCTGGACAGGCCGGGGACCTGGGCGCGCTTCCGCTGTACCGAGCTCGACCTAAGCACTCCTGCCCGGGCTACGGCCTTCCAGGCCTGGCTGGGCCAGGCCTGGAGCCAGGCCAAGGTCCAGGTAGGGACCCTGGTGTTGGCAATGGAGTTGCTGAGCGCCCGGGGCGGGGCCTGGGCCAGCCTGGCCGTGGACGGGCTGTGCCTGACGGGACCGAAGGACCTCACGTACGAAAGCGGCAAGCTCCTGGTGGAGCTCTGGCCTAAGCTAAGGCAGCTCGACCTCGACCTCGCCGACCCCGCCTGCTCCACGAAACGTGGCCAGGTCCTTGAGCTCGGGTTCAAGCACTTGGCCGGACTGAAAGAATCGCAGCTCCCCGGACTGGTGAATTTGCAGCGCCTCGTGATCAGGGAGTGCAAGTATGTAACGCCATGCTGGTCCGCTTACGTGAGCCAGCTGAAGAGATTGCAGGAGCTGTACGTCAGTGAAGTGCGTGTCACACATAGTGATTTATCCAAACTGGCAACGCTGCCGCAGCTGCGGAAGCTAACAATCGAGGCTGACCTCGACTTCGGGGACCTTACACTGCAGGGCCTCGCGCGGATGCAGTCCCTAGAGCTGTCTCTTCGCGATTGTTCTGGGGTCAAGGGAGAGCAGCCCTTACCAAACCTGCCGCTGCTGCGAAAGCTCGACCTTAGCGGGTGTCACAAGCTCCGGAGCGACGGGCTGTTGTTGGATCTGAACCGGACCGCGCTGCTGGAGCTGGACTTGCGTTTGTGCCACTGCTGACGCGGCCGTGCGCTATTGGAGGGCGGTGGCCGACGCCGTCGAGCAGTTTGCGCCTGGGCCTAGGGCCGCCAGCCTCGCCGAGGAAGAGCCGTTCGACCCCTGGTTTGCACAAGACGAGCGCCCCGAACCGGCGGGGTCCACCGACCTCACGGTGACACTCGCCCCGCCGGGCCCGGACGCGGCCAGAGGTGTCATCACGCTGACGCCGCGGAGCACGCGGCACTTTCCGTTCCGACCTGAGGCGGGGATGCAACGCAAGATTACTTCCTTGTACCTGCACGGCTTCCCCTTAGCCTTCCTCGGAGCAGGGGGGAGGCGGATTCCCTTCCGGCTCGCGGCTCAGGACGAGCTGCGGAGGCTGCGCCTGTCGCAGATGGACTGCCCCCCCGAGGGGCACGAACTGCGTTTCGAACGCTGCGCCGCGCTGGAGGAGCTCGTGTTTACGCGGCAAGCGCCGGCGGGGACTGCCCCCGCCCGCACGGCACTCACCTTTCTAGAGTGCAGCAGACTCGGCGTTGTCGATACCTCCACCGGCAGCAGCGGACCGCAGCCAGTCTCAATTACGCTGCAAGGGGAGTACAGACGGCTCCTGCTCAGGCCCGGCCCCGGAGACATGCAGTTGATTACGCTGCCGCGCTGCACCTTATCGGGACTGGTCTTGCGCGGGCCGCCAGCAGCGGGCGAAGCCAGTCTTGAACTCCAGTGCGGGCGCGCCTTCACTCACCTGGTCTGGTACGGGCTGCGAGAAGCAACGGGTGATGTCAGCACTACTGTTAAGGACAGTGAGGTCCTGGATCTGCTGTCGTGGACGGACCTCCGGTGGGCGCGGGGCTCTTTCTGGCTAACAGCAGACCTTCCTAAAAAGGACGGGAGGGAAGAAGATGCTAGCACCTATTATAGGCCCCCTAAACGGTACGAGGTCGAGTTGCCCGCACTGGAGAGCTGTGAAAGGGGCCTGAAACTGGAACTCCTAGGCTGCCAGTACCTGCGGACGTTCGAACTACCGGCGCTGCGGCAGGTGGGCGGGGACCTAACACTGACACTCACACACTGCTTCCACCTCCGGACCTTCGGGCTGCCCGTACTGGCCTCCGTCGGTGGACGTCTCGCACTAACACTGAATACAGCACGCCAATGGGGCGCATCGTCGGGGGCGCCCTGCGCCGAGGTAGTGTTGCCAGCCCTCAGAGAATGTGGATCTGCTTCCCTTGTCATCCGGTCAGCCAAGAAATTAGCCAGCCTGGGGCTGCCAGCGCTCTGCCGGGCGGACAGCGTTGAAGTAACCTTAGAGAAGTGCGCTGGCTTAAGCGTGGTGTCTCTGCCAGCGCTCAGCCGGGCCAACAGCGTCCAAGTAACTGTAGCGCAATGCCAAGGCTTACAGCAGGTGTCACTGCCAAAGCTAGCGCTGCCTGCGGTGCAAGGGCGGGACGACGCTTACCCCGAAATCACGGTTACAGCCTCAAGCTGCGACGGCCTCAAGAAGCTGGCAGCCCCCGCGCTAAAGACTGCCAGGCTGATCAGGATCAAGATAGACGGCGCTGCTCTGCCATCGGTGGACCTGTCCGGCCTGCGCGAGTGCAAAGAGAAACTAACCCTGACTTGCGTGGGCCCAGAGCGTGGGGCGCGCGGCGGGTCGTCTCCGGCCCCCGAGCTGGCACTCGATAACTTGTCAGAGGTGGGGGCCTGGCGGAGTTCAAGTTTGAAGCAAGCCACTGCCTCCAAGAGCTCCGGTGGCCCCAACTAGCCAAGGCGACCAAGCTCGACGTTAGCTGTGCAGACTGTAGCCAGCTGCGCGGAGCCAGTCTGCCGGCCCTGCCGGCGGGCTGGCTGAAGCTCGCGCTGGACTTCCTGCGGTGTCCACAGCTAGCCAGGCTGCAGGTACCGCTCTGGAAGACGGCCGCGCGCGATACGTACATCAGGCTGCTTGACTGCGGCTCTGTCACCGGACTGTGCTTCCCTTGCTTGGAGGACCAGCAGTCCCCGCCGACCGGAGTCGACGCCAAAGATCCGAAGTTCATGCTCACTCTCGCAGACTGTCAGCGGGTGCGGAAGCTAGCTTTGCCCCGGCTGGAATCTCTGTGCACCCCCCTGAACGTGGAAATCTACGACTGCCCAGACTTCAAGGAATGCCTGCTGCCCCGTCTGGTTGCCTGCCCGTCGGCCAGATTCTACTTGGCACGGTGCCCAAGCGTACAAAGCTTTCCCGTGCCCCCGCTGTCGAGTCTCGACGGAAAAGCAACAGTGCAGCTCAAGTTCGAGGACTGCGCCACGTTCAGCAACCTCGCCCTGCCTGAGAAGCTAACCGTGGGCGAGCTCCAACTCACGCTGACGAAGTGTCCTGGGCTCGAGGAAGTGAAGCTGCCACCCGACCTGGCCTGCGACGTCCTAGAGATTACGGTTGCAGATTGTCAGAGGTTCCGACGTCTTAGCCCCTTGGTCACTCGGCCAGCGCGGGCCGTCGGACGGAAGCAGGAAGCGGTCGCCCGGCTAACGTTCAGAGACTGCGCGTCGTTACGGCACTTGTCACCGGTACCACCGGACGGAGAGATCGGCAAGCTCGCGCTAGAGCTCGTGAGATGCCATAGCCTGCAGGAACTAGCCCTGCCCCCCAGGTGGTCTGCGCTGGCCTTAACGTCTCGGTTTCGAACTGTAACTCGTTCGGGCGCCTCGGCCTCCCTAACGCCTGGGAGCAGGACGCCGTCGTGACGCTAGCTTTCAAGGAATGTGCAGCGTTCAGCAGCCAGGTTCTACCCCAGGAGCTCAAGGTGAAAAGCCTCGTGCTCGTGGTCGAGAAGTGCACAGGGCTGGGGGAGCTGACTCTACCCCCCTGGCCTGCTTGCGACAAGCTCGAGCTCTGGGTCCTGGACTGTGCTTCTCTCTGGAGCATAACTCTCCCCGCTTGCGGACCGGGACGGCGGCTGGCTACCACGCTGGTTCTGCAGAGGTGCCCCCTACTGCAACGAGTGGAGAACGAGCCGCGTGATTATCAGTCGCGGACAGTGGACGAGTGCCCCAGCCTGAGGGGGCGCCCTGGCTAGGCGGTACAGCACAGACGGGCAGAGCTAGGCAGGCTGTCTCTTTCTGGCTGGGCTGTCAAGGCTCCCCCCCCGGGCTCTCTCTGCCCCGAGTCTTCCTTGTACCGGGGCTCCGGGCCGGGGCGGCGAAAGGGAGCGCCAGCAAAGCGCGGAATTTAAAAAAAGTAGAATCTAAAATACTACGTTTGTTTCTTCCTTTTTTATCCTGACAACCGCGTGGCCAACGCGCCGTCAGTCTGTAGCGTCTAGAACTTCGTCTAGCGGCAAGACGTCTGATACGCAACAGCTGAGGTGAGGCTTGGCTTGTCGGAGCCGCTCCACGGTGGCTACCGGAATAGCTGCGCATTGTACCAGGTACAGCGCGCGCAGGGAGCTGGCAGCACAGGCTTGCAGTAGCTCGTCGTAGGTCACGCTCTCCCGCGTGACGAGGAGCAGTTGCCGGAGCCGGGGCAGCGACGCCACGTACCGCAGGTTGGCCGCTGCCACGTGGCCCAGCGTCAGGACGCGGAGGTCGCGGAGGCTGGGCAGGAAGCTGAGGCTGGCGTTGGCATCTAGCAGGCACGAGTTCAGTTCGAGCCTCCGGAGTCGGCTGAGCGCGCGCAGGCGGCCGAGCCTCGTGGCGGTCAGCGGCCAACAGTGGCTGAGGGTGAGGCAGGTGAGTGACTGCAGCTGTGCCACAGCGGCCAAGGTGTCATCCCTCAGGGGCCGGACCCATTCTAGCTCTAGTTCCTTAACTGCGGCAGGTGCCTGCAATTGGCCTAGCGCACTACCAAGGTCCTCATCAATCGACGTGGCACCGATGGTAAGCTTGTGGACAGAGGCCACGACCGACAACAGCTGAGCTAGCTCCTGCTCATACTCGCCGGTTTCATCGCCTCCGTATTTTAGTCTACGTACGTGAATTTGTCGTAACATAGCCATTCTGGTCCCTACCTCGTCAGGGCCAGGGCCAACCACGATTGATATGGCTGGTCTGGTTTCCAAGCACAGGCCCCGAAAAGCAGTAAATGTTCTTTGGTCAGCACGTAGACATAAGTTAAACTCTGGTGGCTTAAAGCCCGTCCAGAAGGACGGCCGCTGGCGCAGAGCGAGAGTTGTTGGCAGGTGGATACTAGGCTCCCCAGCCGGTCCTCGCCTAAGTAGGCCCTCAGCAAGGGCCAAAAGGCAGTCCG
The DNA here is from genome assembly GCA_019918135.1 of Paulinella micropora. NCBI lineage: Eukaryota > Cercozoa > Imbricatea > Euglyphida > Paulinellidae > Paulinella > Paulinella micropora. The sequence goes on from WBZZ01005009.1 coordinate 38,899, forward strand.
GCAGCGCCAGCAACAAACACGAGCGCGGCGAAATTGAGGCTAGGCACTGGCGCTGGGCTAGGCGCCGGCGTTTGGGGCTGCGACGGCCAGCCGGCATTGCTAAGCGTACAAGCTGAGCCGCGAAGCGCGGCAACACGCACGTCTGTCAGCAGCAAGACACTGGATCACCGGCAGCGTAGGGATAAGAGAGAGAGAGAGAAGGGGCGAGGGGCTTCTGCCAGAGAGTGTAATTTGTAATTCGGTTTCTATCGTCGTGGACTTAGTAAAGGGGGAGCCCAGCGAGCAGAGGGAGGGAGAGGGGGGAGGGAGCCGGCCGCGCGGGCCCGTGGCGGCCTAGCCCGTGGCGGGCGGGTCCGCGGCCGGCGGGCCCGTGACCGACGCGGGCTCCGGCGTCGGCCACGGGAGGTAAAACCCCGGGGGACTGACCTTTTTCGTTGGGCAGACACACTGTGACAGACTACGTGACGTGGCCGCAAGTTCGCAGCGGCCACGTGCCCGGCGTCAGTACACCGAGGTCGCCGAGACTCTCGGACTAGCCTTCCCAGCGGCACTGTTTTTACTAAAAGCAACACCAGGCACAACCGAAAGTAACTCAGAGCACTACCTCAGTTGCCCACTCCGGAAAAAGATTAATAGCCATAAAGGTACGAAGGCACGCCTCGCGTTCGTCCCAGGGCAGGAGTTGTGAGCAGTCATGCGAGACCAGGGCCTCGCGCAGTTCTTGTGCTGCCAAGGCCACACTACTCTCTAGATACAGTTCAGAAGCCCGCGCTTGGAAAGAAGCCAGGGCCTCCTCCAAGTGCGCTACCGTTTGAGCTTCCAGCACCTGGTCCCGGACTAGCTCTGTGTACTGTTTCCATAAGGCCTGCGGCAAGGGAGGTTTTACCTTGCCTGGGCTTGGCGCGAGCGTTAGCAAAACAGCCCCGTTACTTGCAACGTACATCTCGAGCGCTGCCCCGATGTTTCCGGGCGGCAACCACAAAGGGGGCACACGCGACTGATCCACAAGCGCGTCCCAGTCCACCACGGCCAGCTTTCCCCCGGGCACTGTCTCCGCCGTCTCCGAGAGCGCGTACTTATTGCTCTGGCCAGCAAGCTGGTAGCCCTGCTTCCGGAGACTGTCGATGGTTGTATTCAGTGACTGTTCCTCTGGCACACCTTTCATCTCTTTGCACACCTGGACCCAGAAGTCTGGGTACTGCTGCTTGATTGCCCGCGCTCGAACATCACCTTTATACGAACGTGACCCTGGCAGCATATATTTCAGTATATCCAAGATATCTCCGAACATATGCAAGGGGGTCCAGGTCTCGCGCATCGAGCCAGACGCCATCGGTTTCATGAACTGCTTTGTTGCCTGAAAAAGCGCACAGCTCTGGTCGCGATCTTGAAACGTGCTGTCTCTTGCTAGGGCTATTATGTCAGGGAGGCCTTCCGCAAGAAGCTTGTCCTTCATAACTATTTCGATTTCTTTAAGCGCATCTTTTTGCACGTTGTCTAGAAATAGTGAGATGTCGGATGCCCCTAGCGTCGTCACGGGCGGGGCTTGTGCCTTCTCGCTGACAAGGACGATGCCATCATATCCTTCGTCGATGGCTTTCTCAAACACTACATTGCGCAGCACGTACTCGGCGCCGCGGACCCCATTACTCGGCACGTGACTCGCGCCCGCGCTGACCTTGTCCCAGCTGAGTACTAGCGGTGGCTTCTTTCGCTCTTCCTCTGCCCAGCGGCGAAGAAGGACGCGCGGCCGTCGGAAAGCCCTGTCCTCCTTAGCGAACTTGTGGCTACTCAGAAAGAAGAGGCCCGTTCTGTACGAGGATAGCTCTTCCCTCACTGCAGGCGAAGGCTGCGCCGGGCGTGGTATCTGGGGCGGCAGATCGAACAGGCACTTGACTCTGGGGTACGCCTGCATTTTGGAAATCAAGGCCCGCAGATCCCAGCTCCTCCCCCGCATGTCGAGTATGACGAAACCAGCATCCAGGCCCCCGGTCCGGTCAAACAATTCGTTAGCAAAGCAGCGCTCACAGCGTGCCGAGTGCCGCCAGGGCTCACAGGGTCGTCAATGCTCATATCCTCGTCGCGCACCCGCCAGCTGAATAGCTCCGGTAACTTGTCCCACATGAGCTTGCACAACTCCTCTGCGTCTGAGAAATGATCGCTGACCCGGAGGGTTAAGACCTTGAGGTCGCACAGGTTAAATGCTATGATGAACACGTCCGTCAGTGAACAGGGCTGCTGCACCTCGAGCTCGCGCAGATAAGGCCCGCGCTCTATGCCCGCTTCGTGCCAGGCAGAGTACGTGATCCCTGCGTCTTCATTTTCCTGTGCATTACGAGCGCCCAGGAGATGTAGCCCTTTCGAACACGGCACGCTTAGCATCTCCAGCGTCTGCAGGACACAAAGGCTGCTCATGTCCGTGACCCTCGTGCCGCGGAGGTCTAGCTCCTTCAGCGCCGGTGGGGATCCCTTAGTAAATAGCATCGCCAAAAGCTCCTCTCCGACCCACGAACAATCGCGCAGCGACAGAACGGCGAGCTTCGTTAACGCTTGTACGCCCAGTGCAAACATTGCGAACGTAAAACCGGGTGCCAACCGGCACTTTACGACGCGCAGCCGTTGCAAGCTCGGGAACATGACTAGAACGGCTTGCCACAGGTTGCTACCTAGCGTAAAGCCCGATATCTCCAGTTCAAGCATCTTTAGACGGGGGCTCCGTTTAAACAGGCCCTTCAGCGACGTGGAGTCTAGCAACGGTGACACAGCAGGATCAGAGCTAACGTACTCAGCGATCAAGGCCGGCACATCCGCGACCATTTTCGCCTTTGCCTCCTGTGTCATGGCGCGCGAAACTCGCTTCCTGCGCTGGCCAAAGTGCTTGGCCTCTTTCTCGTCGGTGCTGTAACACAGCCGCAGGGTCGTTAGCATGTCGCAGGATTTTACCCGCGTGTCAAAACTAACTGCATCAGCAGAGCCGGCGCTCTGCTTATAGTGTACTTCGAGCTCCTCTAGGTCGTCCAAGACTTGTAACGGCTGTTGTCGTTGTCCTCCGATGGTCAATGAATATGGAACTGCGCTTGTAGGCCTCCCAAACCTGTCAATCAGATCCGTGTGATCTCGGCCCGTATTATCTACACTGGTTACGGCGAGCTTCTTCAACCTGCAGCCCGTATGCAAGGTCACGGAGGGGATGACCGTGCGTATTAAGCGCAGGGATGTCAAGAGGGGATATCTCTGCAAATCCACAGGGGGCTGACGCTGTCCATAAACACCGTTGTTGTACACAATAGTGCAATCAACGAGTGTTAGGCTGGACAGCCTACCTTGTGTGAGACTTCGCCACTTTTTGGAATAGGCCGGCACTTTCTGACCATGCAATTCCAATTCGTCCATGTTGGACAGGCCAGCCCAGAACACTTCCTGCATGATAATCTTGTCCTTCCACTCTGAGCACTTGCGTAGCTTGAGCGCCACTGTGTCGCGCTCGGTGGGGCCCTTGGGACGAAGCAGGAATTCCCAACGTCGGTGGAGTTTCAGATAGTCGTCCTGGCGCGTGACGACGCCCGGTACAAAGACGGCCCTGACACCAGCTTGCCCCCGGATGGACTCCCAATTCACCTCGTCCCAAGGATCGTCAGGCCGCACAAGCACGTCCTGCAGACCATTCCTGACCTGGTGCTCAGCAGCGTACGCCCAGTCTTTCTGGTATTGCAGCCAATTCCCTACATCGGACGACCACTTCTCCCAGGCATCCGCCCTCTGCCCTATGGTCAACCCCTGAGGCTCCCCTACCAGCCTCTGTACACACCTGAAGACACCTCCATCCTGGTCTCCAAATTCGTACACCCAATTGTCCTGCAGGGGAGACCAACACAAGACCCGCTTGAATTCTCTCATCAGCGCAGAGCGCCAGCCCACGCCTTTCCCATCGTATAATGCTGCTAGCCTCCGGCCTTCCTCGGCCTCGCGCAGGCAGTCGTGCGCTTGCCGGCTCCGCGACAGAGTGCTCTCTTGGTCCAAGCACACGAGCACAATGGTTCCGAAGCGGTACTGTGCTTGGATAGGCTTGTTCAGTGAAAAACAGGCGTCGTCTTCGTCCTGTGCTGGTTCGCAAAAGTACAAGAACAATGTGTCCTCTAGTTTAAAGTCCTTGTCTTTAGCTACTTTTTTAGCTTCCTCTTTTAGGTGTCCTGTGCTTACGCCTACTGGTCGACCTTGGCGGTCGACGCAAAAGCCACAGCGTAGCCTCTTATTGCTCTTGTTGTCTGCCTCCTCAGCTTTCATGGACAGTGTGGCCATCGTTTCCTTTATTACTAGTAGTAAAGCCGCAACCAGGGCTCCAGAACCTGCCTGGCCGCCCCTCCCTCCCTGGCCGCCCTCTCCCTGGCCGCCCGCCCCTCCCTCCCTGGCCGCCCTCTCCCTGGCCGCCCGCCCCTCCCTCCCTGGCCGCCCGCCCCCCTCCCTGCAGGTAGGTAGCTAGCTAGATAGGCAGGGACGGCGGCCCAGCGGCGGGGTTGCCCCTGGGCGGGCGCGCGGCCGACGCGGGCTCCGGCGTGGCGCGGTACAGCAGGCCCGCCGCGTCCAGCGTGTGCGCGGCCTTGAGCAGCACAAAGGTGTGCGAGACCGGGGTCAGACCGGGGTGCTGCCCCGGCGGCACGGCCGCGCACGAACGCGTCAGGCACACCGCCTGGCCGGACTGGTCCCGGAAGCCGAAGCGCCGGCAGCGGTTGCAGACGACGTCGAGGCGGCCGTCCGAGGTGCGCAGCACTTGCTTGAGCACCGAGCGCGACGCGCCCCCCTGGACCAGGGCGTCCACCAACATGTTGTCGCACTTGCTCGCCCCGTTCGTGCGCGTCGACTTGGTGCCCTGGTGCGTCAAGGGGTCCGTGGGCCCGCGGTGCCTGGACTTGAACTGGCCCTCGCTGGTCTTCTCTTGCTTGTTGTAGTACTGCAGGCCGACCATGGTCGGGTTGTCGGCGCCGTCCTGTTCCATGCACGCCGGGTTGTACAGGCGCTGGCAGGACAGCAGGTGCAGCTCGCGCAGGTAGGCCTGCCACGGCCGCAGCTGCTCGGCCCGCGGCGGCCGGCCGGGGCCCGGCGCCAGCGAGTCCAGGTAGTCCTGCCGGGTGCGGCCCAGCGGGCCCGGCCACCCGGCGCCCGGGGGCCCGGGGTCGGCGAGCGGCACCAGCGCGCGGAACCAGCCCGCCTCGGCCGGGTGCCAGCCGTGGCGCCCGAGCGGGGTGAGGGCCAGCGCGCGCTCGGCCGGCCCGGGCGGCTGGGGGGCGGGCTCGCCCAGCGTGTGCGCGAGCCAGGCCTCCTCGCTCCGCACCCACGCCGCCAGGGCTAGCGGCGACTGGCAGCGGCCGTCGGGGAGTGGAAGTGGGCGCGCTGGGGGTCGGCCGGGCACGCCCGGCGCGCGTCCGCGGGGCCCGCCAGGTCGGACGCATCGGTGGCCAGTGCTGGACGCAGCGCCGGAACAGCTGGGGCGGGTCGGAGCGCACCGAGGCTTCCAGCACCCACCAGAACTCGGCCCGCCACAGCGCCTGCCGGGGCCGGCCCTCGAGGGCCGTGTGGCGCAGCGTCTCCTGCGCCCAGGGCCAGACGTCGGCGACGGAGCCGCCGGTGACAGGGTGCCGGAGCTCGCGGCCGTGCCGCAGCACGAGCAGCGAGGTTGACTAGCAGCTCGGGCCTCTCCCCGGTCGGCAGGTACGGCATGTCGTAGTCGGGCAGCACGGCGCACACGCCCGACGCATTCGAGATCTTGTCCCCGTACTGCAGGGGCGCCGCCCGCACCGTGGCGACCCGCACCACCGCCGCGCGCCCGGCCGTGCCGCCGCTGCCGCCGCTGCTGCCGCTGCCGCCGCCACTGCCGCTGCTGCTGCCGCTGCCGCCACCGCTGCCGCGCAGCCCCGCCCAGTCGGCCGGGCCCGGGTCGAGCCAGCAGCGGCCCTCGGCGTCCAGGGCGCACACGCTCGTCTCCGCCACCCGGCCGTCCAGGGCCGCGGTCATCTGCTGCAGCACGCCCTCCTGGTCCGGCGCGGCCGCGCCTACGGCGGCCGCGCCCACGGCGCCCCAGCGCAGGGCGTCGAGCACGGGGCCCCCGCGGTCGCAGGACAGCGAGCGCAGGAGCGGGTCGCCGCGGACGACGGCCGAGCCCGGGGCCGGCAGCCCCGGCTGCCCGTCGGCCAGCGAGAGCAGGTAGCCCTGCGGGCCCTGGTGGAACTGCGGGCTGCCCGCGCGCGCCGCGTGGCCGAACCGGCGCAGCAGGCGCTCCTGCTCCAGCCGGCGCGCCGTGAGCGCAAAGGCAGCGTCCCACGACGGGTCCGCCGCCGGCTCGGCGGCGGCGGCCCGCCGGCGGCCGCGCGGTTCGCTGGCTGAGCCAGTCGGCCAGCCGGGCCAGGTCGTCACCGGCCTCGAGGAACATCTTTTGCTGGTAGCCCCGGTGCTCGACGTGCGTGAGCAGGCCCTCGTCCAGCGCCCCCCGCAGCCACACGGTGCCGTCGTCCTGGTTGTGGCTGAAGCCGCGGTACGCCAGCAGCACGTTGAGCCCGCTGGGCTGCAGCCCGACCGTGAGGGCCGAGGGGGGTGACTCCAACAGCGGGCGCTCGCTCTGCACCAGGTGCTTGGCAGTGCTGCCGCCCACGAAGCGGCCCGGCAGCCACTGCGCGATGGCCTGGTTGTGCAGGCTGGCCGCGTACACGAGCCGGGTCCCCGTCACGTGCTCGTGGTACAGCGTCAGCGCGCCCGAGAAGCCCAGGTGCCGGATCGGCAGCAGCTCCACGTAGTCGGGCCGCGCCGCCCCCGCGCCCGCCAGCGCGAGCCGGTGGAGCTTGGCCAGGCTCTCGCAGCCCCACGCCACGGCCGCCTCCTGCGTCGTGAGCCAGAAGATCCCCCCCGCCCGCAGCAGGGCGTGCCACGCCCCCGCGCCTCCGGCCACGCGCCGCCGGCGCTGTTGGTCAGCCCGTGCCGGTCCCACAGCCCCGCTGCCGCGCCCGCCCGGCCCGCGAGCGTGCGCAGCCGGCCGCGGGCCCAGCCCGCGCGCACCGAGCGCGGCAGGCGCACCCGCCCCCCGGCCAGCACGGGCAGGACGGGCGCCGCCAGCCGCCCGGCGTGGACGTAGACGCACAGCCGGCCCTCTGCCTCGTCCAGCACGGTGCCCAGGAAGCGCAGCGGGGCGGCCGGGCCCGTGTCCGTGGCGTGCAGGCCCCGCTTGAGGAGGCGGAGGCGGGCCTGCAGCTGGCGGGCGGCGTCCAGGCCCGGCAGGAAGCCCAGCACGCGCCCGAAGCACTCGAGCGCCGGGCCGCCGCCGCCCTCGGTGCCGCCCGCGGTGCCGCCGCCGCCCGCGGTGCCGCCCGCGGTGCCGCCGCCGCCGGCGGCTGGCTCGCACGCCAGTAGCAACCAGTCCTCCAGCGCCCGCCGCCAGTCCGGGGGCAGCTCGGGCGTCACGAGCGTGCACTGCGCCGCGCGCTTGTCGTAGCCCGAGCGCTCCGACTTGCTGGTGGTGGTCGGGCACAGGAAGCCGGGGTGCGACATGTCGAACCGCTGGTCGCTGGTCGTGCCGTGCCCCGGCCGCACCATCTGGCAGACCCGCCGGCTCAGGCACCACTTCTTGACGAGGTTCTTGCCGCACATGTTCTGTAGCACGCGGCGCAGGGGCTCCTGGCTGTTGGCCAGCGGCCGGTCGCGCGGCGACGCAAACTCGCGGAACACGGACGACGCGTACGCCGCGTCCAGGAGGCTGTCGTAGCGGGCGCATACCACCAGCCCCCCCCACGACGACAGGCGGGCGTGCAGCAGCGTGCGCACGGCGCTCAGGGCCCGCTGCAGGTTGTGGCGGTATAGCGCCGCCAGCGTCAGCACGCCGCGGTTCTGCAGCGCGTGCGGGTCCGACAGCCCGCGGGTGCCCTTGTAGCCCGAGCACAGCGCCCCGGGCAGCCCCACCTCGCCGCGGCACAGCAGCCGCGCGGCGTCCGCCAGGTGCAGCAGCTTGGCCTCGTCCGTGCGCCGGCCCGCCTCCCGCAGCCGCGGCTCGTCCAGCGCGTACTCCGCCACCAGGCGCCACGCCGCACAGGCGCCCGCGTGCGCCGGCTGCCGGGCCGCGCGCCGCAGGCACTCGGCCAGCCAGCACGCGGGGGTGCCCGTCACGTGCACCAGGAGCCGATTGCGCAGCCACCAGCGCCCCTGCTCCTCCAGCTCGTCCGCCCGCAGCCCCTTGGCCCGCGTGCACCAGAGCTGGCCCAGGCGGAACAGCGCCTGCCCCCGCGTGCGCACGCCCTCGTTGTACTGCCAGGACCGCTGCAGCAGCTCCGCGTACAAGTCACGCTCCGCGGGCGCGTCCGCCCGGCAGGCCAGGGCCAGCAGCTGGCCCAGGCTCTGGCAGCCCAGCGCGCGCCACAGGATGAGCATGGGCAGGTCGCACGGCTGCCCCAGGTACACGCGCATGCTCAGCACCACTTGGCCGGAATCGAACTTGGCCTGCTCGCGCGCGTTCCAGCCCAGCACGCGCCACAGGATGAGCATCGGCAGGGCGCCCCGGACGACGCGGGCCGAGCGCACGGCCCGGCAGGCCTGGTCCAGGGCCTCCAGCGTGTCCCGCAGCGCGGCGTTCTGGGTGTTCCCGTAGCCCGGCCGCAGGGTGTCGTCCTCGTCCGGGCCGCCTGCCGCCGGGCCGGGGTACAGCAGCACCCGGCGCACGCGCCGCGACCCGATCGCCGACTGCTCCTGGTTCTGCATGTTGTCCCGGTGGTAGTTGGCCTGCCCCTCGTCGTCGTCCGGCTCGTCCTCGTCCGCGCCGGGGCCCGCGTGCTCCGCCCCGGCCTCCGCCGGCGCCAGCGGCGCGTCGGCCCCGTCCGCCGCCGGCAGCCGCTCGACCTCGGCCGACCGCCCCGTCCCCCACTGGACCTCGCGGCGGCGCGTGCCGCCGGGCGTACTGCCGGTGGCGGTCAGGCGGTAGGTCTCGTGCGTGGCGGCCACCCCCGCGTGGCTAGTGAGCACGGTCCGGGTCAGGGTGGTGTCCGGCGCCCGCCCGCTGGTCTGGTTCAAGCGCTTATCCCACTGGCGCAGCAGCACCTGGTCGTGGGGGGGACCTCGCGCCCCTCCAGGGCCCAGGCCACGCCCTCGATCAGCACGAACGGCACCAGGTTCCCGATCTCCTGCCCGTCCCAGGTCCGGCGCAGGTGGGTGGCGTGCGTCCTGAACCAGGCGTCCGCCAGCCCGGGCGTGCGCAGCTGCGTCGGGGGCGGCAGGTTCACGGGCCAGGGCAGGCTCAGCAGCACGTGCCGGCCGGCGGGGGGCAGCTGCACCCCGGGGCAGGGCTCGTCGTGCTCGTACAAGGACCACGCGCTCTGGACCCACAGCTTGGCGCACCAGGTCCCCGCCCGGTGGCACAGGTCCTCGAAGCGGTCCCGCGGGTCTTCGAACGAATCGAACCGTAGCTGCAGCTTCAGCACGAACCTGCGGGCGGGCGCGGGGCCGGCCAGGCGCCGGGCGGGCAGCGTGACTAGGTGTGGCACGCTCACCTCGTCGTCCGGCCAGGGCTCGCGCGCCTGCAGCCAGCCCTGCAGCGCGGCACGCAGCCCGCTGCTGCGGTTCTTCTTCCGGTGCAAGCGCGCGAGTTCTGCCTGGCTCACCTGGCGCAAATGGACCTGCGCCGACAGGCGCTCCACCAGCAGCGGCGCCTGGTGGACCACGAAAGCCCGCAGGCTCTCGACGGAAGCAGTATGCCGCAGGAACTCCTCCTGCAAGAAAGCCAGCGAGAGTTGTCCTTGCTCCTCGACCGGCCCCGGGCTTCTTCCTCGCGCCCGAACGCTTCGTCCAGGGCCAGCTGCGCCGCAATCACCTCGTCGAGGGCCGACGCGCTCGGGCTGGGGTCGTCCGCCATCAGCACTGCGCCCGCCCCTCCCGGGCCTTTCTGCCGCGCACCCCCCAGGGGGGGAAACCCCCCAGGGGGGGAGACCCCGGGGGGGAGACCCCAGGGGGGGGGGACCCCCCCCCCCCCCCCCCCCCCCGCTTCCCATTGCCAGCGCCCCGAGGGGGGGGGGGAAGTTCCTCCCCCACCCTCTTACCACTGCCAATGCCCCGGGGGGAGGACCCCTCCCCCCCTTTCCTCCCACTGCCAGCGCCCCGGGGGGGGATCCCCCCCCCGCCTCCCGCGGCGCCAGCGCGCGGACCACCCGCCGGCACCGCTCGGCACGCGGCCGCCGGGGAGGGGGGGCTAGGGGGGGGGGGGGGGGGGCGCTCTGTTCCCGTCAGTGGGCGCCGGGCACGGGCCTAGGAGCCTGCCGCCCCCTCTCGTCGTGACCACCGTGACACATTAGCTCGGGCGATGCAGCGTGGACTACATGCTCGGACCAGCACCTCGTCGGGTGCCGCTCACGACCAACGACCAGCCAACACGCAGTCGGGCGCCGGCCACGACCACGGACCAGCCAGCACACCGCCGGGCGCCGCCCACGACCACGGACCAGCCAGCACACCGCCGGGCGCCGGCCCCGCAGCAGGCACTGGACGCCTGCCTGTGGCGGGCCAGCCGGCGGGGGCTCCGGGAGATACTGTCTCGGGAGGAGGCCCGGACTCTCTGGGCCGCCCTAGACACCACCGGGGCCAAGCTGCCAGCGTCCGCGCTAGCGACCATCCGTCGCGTCGGGGCACGCCTGTCGCGCATAGCCTCCGGGCGCGCCCTCGCCGTGGCCGCCGTCGACGTCGTCCGGCTCGCCGCCGGCGGGGGGCCGGCCGCCGCCTGTGGCACGCCCCTGGACGGGCCCGCCCGTACCCCGCGCTGTGGGCCGCAGTGGGGCTGGGGGCCCCGGTCCTAGTCCGGCTGGCGGTCCCCGAGCCCCGGCGCGGCGAGTCGCTGCCGCGCCTGTTCCTAGCGGCGGGCTTTCCTAGGGGCGGGCGCGGCCCCCCGGCGCAGGCCTACGCCGTGCAAGGATTGCACAGCCAGCCCCTGGTGTCGCCCAGCTGGCACTCCTGCGGCCGGCTGCGGAGCCAGTGTTGGCGCCGGCTCGAGCGCAGGCTGCCGCGCGGGGCCCGGGAGGCCTGCTGCGGCTGGCGCCAGGCGCACGAGCTGCACCAGGACGCCCGCCTGGCCTTGCGGCGTGGCGGCCACGCGCTGATTAGATTCTCGCGCGGGGGCTCCGAGCTCTTGCCCGCCCTCGACGCCTACCACCGACAGCACGTAGCCCTCGTGTATTCTTACCAGCGGCCGGACCTGGGCTACAGCGCACTCCCCACCGCGCACGGACGACCCCCCCCCTCTGGCCTGCTAGAGCCAGCCCGGGACACCTAACGGCCCTGACTGGCCGGATGGCAGGAACGACCCCTCCTGCCGGCCGGGTGGCAGGGCCAGGCACCTCCTGCCTGCAGGAAAGGCCAGTCTTTTCTGGCCGGGTGGCAGGAAAGGCCAGTCTTTTCTGGCCGGGTGGCAGGAAAGGCCAGTCTTTTCTGGCCGGGTGGCAGGAAAGGCCAGTCTTTCCCGGCCGGGTGGCAGGGAAGGCAAGTCTTTCCCGGCCGGGTGGCACGAGTGGCCAGTCTTTCCCGGCCGGGTGGCACGAGTGGCCAGTCTTTCCTGGCCGGGTAGATATACTCTTTTGGCCGGATAGGGGCGTTGCCTTTTTCGATCTCCCCCCTCCCCTCCCCCCTCCCTTCTCCCCTCTCCCTTCTCCCTTCTCCCCTCTCCCTCCCGCGCCCGAACATTGTGCACAGATGCGTGTCACACTGACACTCAAAATATCATCCACCGCAAAAATAGTACAACCGATACTCCAGTTTTGGAGAAGTATGGACCCGGTTGAGGATCCAAAGTCAAGACATTATCTGCCAGTATATAAAGACGCAAAAAGTCTCGAGACATGGGATGATACAATTACTCCCAGAGACAAGGATTACACTGCGTGGACCATTCAGACACTGCCAAGAGGATTGCTTGATATCCCTTTTGAATTATCGTTGGGCGGAATCCTTAATAAGATCTGGGACATTCTCTAACAGTCAAAGTTTGATCTGACTTTTGTTGGTGGTCCTCCACCAGGTAAAGAAATCCGCGCCAGACGACGAAGGCAGTAACAAGGAAACTATTTTTCTTTATGCGTCTCAAACAAACTGGTTGATTGCCCACGGCGTATCATGATTTGATCATGCATCATCAGTTATCAATATGAATATTATAAAGACTCAGTGATATAACTTGGCATTCGATCGCAACATACGAGTGCGAAAGGTCGATCGAAGATGATAGTACACCGTAACGGGGATCGCTAGTGTATTGAGCGATGGTGTTCCCGGGTATGACCCTTTCCAAGTCCTGGGATGATGTTCTCGAAAATGAAATGTTCTCTGAAACTTTCACTAAATTATTTTTTACGATAGATTATATACTGTCGTACCTGAGCACTGTCAATCTCTACTTGTGTCAGTATATCGCAGGGTCGGGTACATACACCTCGACTTCGGATATAGCTATTAGGACTGGCCCCCTAATACTATATCATAGGATATCCTCCTTATACAAGGGTATGTCATTAAAAAAGACAATGTACTTACGATCTCCCTGTGAATAATAACAATAATAATAATAATAATAATAATAATAATAATAATAATAATAATAATAATAATAATAATAATAATAATAATAATAATAATAATAATAATAATAATAATAGTGCTTCTCTGTCAATGGCTGATGCATTTCTGCACATGCGCCTCCATCGTCTCACCCGTGAGGGGAGTACGAAGAATTGACGATAAGCTCTAATGACACCCCCGCAAGGGCAGTTCCAACACTTCCAGACGGGCCGGTATGTTCAATGAAAATACTGGTCCAGATGGATCGGTATGTTCAATGAAAATACTGGTGGCACCGACGGGAATCGAACTGGCGACAGGGCCCAGATGGTAGAACTTGACCACTGGGCTATCACGGTGTCCATAATAATAATAATAATAATAATAATAATAATAATAATAATAGTGCTTCTCTGTCAATGGCTGATGCATTTCTGCACATGCGCCTCCATCGTCTCACCCGTGAGGGGAGTACGAAGAATTGACGATAAGCTCTAATGACACCCCCGCAAAGGCAGTTCCAACACTTCCAGACGGACCGGTATGTTCAATGAAAATACTGGTCCAAACGGACCGGTATGTTCAATGAAAATACTGGTGGCACCGACGGGAATCGAACTGGCGACAGGGCCCAGATGGTAGAACTTGACCACTGGGCTATCACGGTGTCCAAAATAATAATAATAATAATAATAATAATAATAATAATAATAATAATAATAATAATGATAATGATAAGAAGAAGAAGGAGATCAAAGGGGAAATCGTACTACAGCACCACGTTGCTTGTATTTTTTATTAATAGTATGTTTGTTCTTGACATACTGCCGAGAAAAAGAGAGAGAGAGAGAGAGAGAGAGATTGAGGGGAAGGAGTTCAAAAATCTACAAGAATGGCTGGAGAATCCGCTTTGACGTGCAGTATGAGGATATATTTATCGTCTTTTAGCGTCTATCCGTGGGTCGATGCGCTGTGTGGCATGACTCCATAGCGCATACTATTTGCAGAAAGAAATCAGAAGATGTATGACGAAAATGCTATTTCCGCCATAAAATCGGGAGGGGGTACTGTAGGCATCACCCCCGGATAGCCGGTAAAAAGTATCTTTTCCTGGTGACAGGTGGACCAGCTTGTTTTTCAGTATTATTTGTCCGGATTGGACCTGATGCCATTTTATTCCTGGTCTGTTGCCGTTTTCCTTTTTGGCTTCACTGAGCTAATATAACGAGACATCATTCTCATCTTTTGAGGACTGTGTTTGGTTGTATTACCGACTTTTTACGAGCTATCGTTGGGGGCATTACAGTAGGTAAATGCATCTCAAAATGAGCAGTAGTATAGGGTGGCACTTCGGCACACTTTTTCAATACACACCCCCCCGCCCCCAGAGACACACACCGGCCGGCCCGGACGGGACAAAATGGCAACAATAATCATTCACACATTTCAGTTTCGTAAAATAATAGAAAAAATAACAACAAGGAATTAAGAAAAAAGAATTCACAGACAACAGTAATCAAAACAGAAATTTTTGAAATAACCACACCGGTCCACGACAAAATAAAAAGGCAACTGGTAAATAAAAAGGAAATGAGCCCGTGACCGAAACACTGATGACTGGTATTTTTTTTGCACGAAAACTGCAAAATAGACCTACAGATTTTCTCCTTTGCTGAAAACACGATTTTTGACAAAGCGAAAAGAAGGCCATTTTACCCCTTGCAAAATATATAAAACTGATATAATATTATGTCTAATAATTTTGATAACCTTGATAATTATTCTGATAATTCTGATAATGAGAGTATAAGGAGAGACAGTAATGACTGGATAGAATATTATATGGATAAACAAGAAAGCATAGGAAATAGACATAAAATAACAGTAAGTAATCAAATTGAATTGATAAATGAAAAAATAAAAGAGTTAACAAAAAAGAGAGAAGAACTTGAAGAAAGAGAGGATGCGATAGATGAAAGATTAATAGCAATAGAAGAAGAGAAGAACAGAAAGAAGAATAATGATAAAATGAAAAGAAAGAGAAAGAGAGAAGAGGAAAGAAGAAAGAAAGAGGAGAGGTTGTTAGATAGCTGGTTGCTAGCTAGGAAGCAACCATTGAGTGAAAGAGATGAAACATATGCTAGGAAGTTGATAAGTGATGGTGATAGCTTTGATGATGTGCTTGATAAATATAATAAATACAGAAATAGGGTTGAGGGGTAAAAATAGCTGACTATATAAAGTCCTGGGCACGACTCTAAACTACCCCTACATATACATACATAGTTTGTCCCTGTGTATGTATGTGTAGGTTTGCGATGCCTCCCAAGAAGAAGCCTGACGATCCTGAAGTTCAGGTATTTTGTTTTGTTGTTGCTTTGTCTCATTATTGTTTGTGATTTTTAGAAAGCTGCGGAAGGATTCAAAGTTCTCAATGTTGGAGTTAAAAAGGGCTCTAAAAAATTTACCAAATCTGTTATGGAAGGTTATTTCCTTGAGTCTAAAGGAGATGATATTTTCATTTACATAACAAAAAAACAGGATGAGAACTTGTCTTCAATTTCGGCGAAGGGGGCTGAGAGCTCTCTGAAAAACATCGCTGTTGGCGATATTGTTTGGGTTGTCATCCATGATGACGACTCCAAGTTTTTTGCTTTGAAACTTTCTCAGATTGAGAAGGTTTGCGACGTCTCAACCGTAAAAAATTTGTGAGAGCTCACATTTTTTGGACAAAAGTTCTCGAGAAAATAAAAATTAAATAATTACTCTTTTTCAAGAAAATAAAATTAACAATTAATAATTTTTTTCATTTTTAAACTAGTTAATTTAGTCTCCGGTTACATTATTAATAAACTATAAATCCATTATTTCTTTCTTTTTCTTAATCCGTGCACTACTACGGATATTCTCCTGTTTTATATCAGATGATTTTAATAAGTGGCCGGTCTTTTTTTCCTTAGTTGCTTCTTTAATATTATCAGCTAATTGAGGTTTAACTTCTTCCGGTTGTTGTTCGTTCATTTTAGATTTTAATAATTGTTGAGGACTGACTTTTTCATTCAAACTTAATATTAACTTAAAGCCTTTTCGGCCTTTTACTGTATATACTTTCTTTGAATACTGAACATCACCCTTAGAAAAAACCGTTCTTTCTAGTTCTTTTCTAACGGTTGAGCCCTTAGGAAATGTATTAATAAGACCAGCCCTGTATATTGCTTGATCGTTTTTCTTTTTACCTTCATAGACTTCCATAGGTGTAGCCTTAATTGTATTATGGAATGTATTATTATAATTATTAACAATTTCATAAATGTAAGGAACCCAAACAAAATCGTCATTAACTTCCCACATAAAATTTAAATCATTTCTTATTGTTCTAATAAATCTATCTACTATGCCCATAGTTCGGTGGTCGCCAACTTCGTTAGTTGTATGTTGAATTCCATTCTCTTTGAAGTATTCAGCAACTTGACCTTTATATTCACTGCCGTTGTCGGACGTAATCCTTTTAGGTTTAGGCATTTTCTTTAATCCTTCCAATACTTCGCCAGTTGATTTATTTTTGATCGGTTCAATCCAACCACGACGAGAATAAACATCAATCATTACTAAACCAAAGTTGTAGTTTTGTTTCCTTTCTTAGTAGCTATTTTAGACATATCCATAAGGTCAATGAACACTTGGCTTAATGGTTCAGGCTCAGGGGCTAGTATAGTATTCCATTTTTTAGGGTTCTTAGATTGATGGTGTATTTCAGAAGCTTCTTCAATTTTCTTTTTTTCAAGTTCTTCTTTATCTAGTGGAGACTCCGCCTCCGTTTCAGTATTTTGTGGATTGCTATGTTTGTGGTCCATTGACCCGAGTTTTTGGTGAAGGTTCTAATACTTAATGACACCTAATGTTGTATCCTTATATATTAATCTTTCTTCTTTTTCTAGTTCAAAACAATAATTAGAACAAAACTCGTACATATAAAACCAATCAAAACTATCATCAATTGCTGTAATCTGTCGGTTCGCTAAACACAGAGTTAATCCACACACATAGCAACTAGTGAAGTCATACATACGATGATTATATAGGTAGTCCATAATGTGTAAACGAACATCTAACGGTAAATTTTTTATCTTGTTCATTATATAATATTATGAGATTTTCAAAGTCAAGTGTAAAAAATAAAAAATATAGAATTACTACACCAAAAGGAAAAATAGTTCATTTCGGCGATGTCAGATATGAGCATTACAAAGACCGCATAGGACTTTTTTCGCATCTTAACCATTTAGACAAAGAAAGAAGAAATTACAGAGCAAGAGCGAAAGCTATAGGAAATTCAAAAGGTGAATTAACATACAACAATCCAGAGTATGCTAATTACTATTCTTATCATTATTTGTGGTAGGTTCAAAACTTGAGAAAATTTTAGATGTGTCATTATTTTCTTTTTTTGGTTTCTCGGGTTGTTGGTTATAAACATTAACTGATATGTTTGATTTCTTACCTTTACCCTTCTTAGGCTGTTCTTTTTCCTCGCTTTCCTCGCTCTCACTCTCACTCTCTTCTTCTACTTTCTTTTTTACCACTTTCTTCGCCTTCTTTTGTTTAGTCTTAAGTTTCATCTGTGATATTTTATCCGCAATGAGGTCAACAAAATCGTGTTCAACCTCTTCTTCACTTTCACTGCTTTCCTCCCCCTTCAGCGTCAGTCTTTCGGCGCTCCGCCTCTCTATGCGCCCTGACTATTTGTTCCGCCTCCATCTTCACTCTAAGTCTCATCCCAAACAACTCATCCGCATCCGCCCAAGTGTCTTTTGGGTGAAGGAGCGAAGTCGGGATATCAGGCTCACGCCCATATACTAACTGATATGGCGAGATTGAGTTCTTCGAGCCTCCTAACGCCGTAGAGGGTAGACAGTTCATTGCAAACGCAAATGATGGTGCTGCCTCGACCCATGCTCTTTGATTTTCCTTCTTCGTGCAATAAATCTTTAGTGAGGCTTTGAGGGGTCTGTGTACCCGCTCGATTTTCCCATTTGCTCGCGGGTTATAGGCAGTAACATATTGCCATTTCATCCCGTAATACTTAGATAGTTTGTCGATGAGCTCGTTATTAAAGTTTCCGTATCGTAGTTTCGAATTTACTTAGTAAGAGAACAGAAAAGCTTTATTGGCCTAACCTTCCGAACTCGTCGGAGTAGTGGAGGGAAAGGGGCTAGGCTCAAATATTTCAGGACTCAAGTTTACAAAACACTAAAAGTTGACGGCTCTGATGTCCACTCGGAACACAGACAGCCGCACCTAACAACTTGAGTACTGAAACCGAACATTACAAATACCGGCACGCTCTACTAGTCAACTAAGAAGACCGGGTGGAGGAGGGGATAGTGGAAGGAAAAAACAAAGAAATGGAATAACACTATCTATTAAAGCCGGACAGAGAAACCGGGCGGAGGAGGGGAGAGCGGACGGCAAACTAATGTTAGAATGACTGAACAATCCCAAGAACCGGAACAAACCTACACTAAACAAGGCACCAAGCACAATGAGCAGGCCAACCTAGTGACTAGTTGTTCACGGCAACAACCGAAGGTAGCACCAAAACAGTCCAAGGGAGACGCGACGAAGTCGGAGCGAGCAGAACCAGCGGAGGCCACCAGCGATCACCGAACACCACCAAAAGCCCAGAGCAGACAGAAGCAAAGGACAAACAAAACAAAACAAGGGAAGGGTGGGCGGGAGTTTGAAAGTTGGGAAGATCTTTCGATCTTCCCAACTTTCCAACCTAGGCCTAACCAGACGCCGGATCAAACACGCGCCGGCTCCGCCGGCACGGCTACGCCGCGCCGACCGGACTACCGTAAAAGCGAAACGTCTGCTCGGAACTTTAACGGCGGTTAACTCCGGGCGAAGCCCGGAGCAAACCAGTATTAAAGTCCGAGCCTCGATCAGAACATATCTTTCTTGGTACTCCGATCTGTGAGATGATCCTATCGATCAGCGCCTCGGCCGTCGTCTTGCCAGTAACGTCTTTGACAGGGATGATCCACACATAGTTGGTGGCTCTGTCAATAGCAGTGAGGAGGTATTTGTAACAATCCTTCGATTCTGGGAAAGGTCCCACATGATCAATGTGTATAAACTCAAACATCCCCGCATGAAGAGGAAATTCGCCAATCAGGCCGAAATTTGCATTTCCTGGCTAATTGGCCAAATACCGCAGGGCTGGCCAGGGTCATGTCATGTCATCCAGCTCTAGGGCAGTAGTGACTAGACTGATATGCGCCCGGGTGTGTTGGGTTTGGTTTGCGGCTGCAATGGTAGCAGATCGTGATGGGTGAACATGTTTCGGCACCCAGAACGATTGTTCCTTATTGGCAAAGAACGCGTTCGTGGAGTGTTCATGTTCGTGGGTTTGTCCTTCCCGAATGTCACCCTCACTGAGGATATCCGCCTGCGTGTCGATCTCCTCGAGGAGATCCCGCCAGTCCTCCGCGTCGTGCTGGGCGCAACAAACGCGGCGGATGGACTCAAGGCTTTCTAGCAACTGCTCCCGGGTGTCCGGTGTGTATTCCGGTCTCCAGCTATGGGTGCTGGTGGCAAGGTATGCCATCCCTGTAGGCAGTGTGTCCCGAAACCCCGGCGTGTGTTCGGTGGACAACCAGTCATCGTTGCCGGTCCACCCGACTAGGCATGCCGTTGGTGTATACATGGCAAACCGATCCAGTCCGTCCCCGATGGAGCCCTTGACTCTCGGCATTCGGGAAAGGCTGTCCGGTACCGTGTTTTCCTTACCCTTGATGTACTCGATGGTGAAATCATACAGGGCTAGTTCCGACTGCCATCGTGCTAGTCGGCCCGTATGTTCCTTGTCCATGAGCCATCTCAAATTGGCATGGTCGGTTTGAACCAGTATGTTCGGTGCGCCCCACAAGTACTCTCTGAGCCTGCTGAACGCCCACACGATCGCCAGCGCTTCGCGCTGTCGTGTGCAGTAGTTCACCTGTTCAGGGGTCAGCTTTTTGCTGACGAACATGATAGGCCGGAGTTGCTGGTGTGTTGCGTCATATTGCTGTAGCACTGCCCCGACTGCATATTTTGACGCGTCAGTGGCTAGTACAAAGCGCTTTTCAAAGTCAGGTAGGATTAGGACCGACCCGCCCTCTGTAAGAGGATCTCGTGTCAAAGCTTCTTTCAACTTGTTATATGTCTCTTCGGCCTTTGGTGGCAATTCGCCATACGGGTCGCCTTTGAGGCAGAAGTCCCGTAGCGGTTTGACAAAGTCTTGGAAGTTGGGAATAAACTCGGAGTAGACTTGGGCCATACACAGGAAGGAGTGTAGCGCAGTGCGTGTGTTAGGGCGCGGGAGGGAACGAATGGCGTCCCGCTTCTCCGGCTTCAGCACTATTTCGCCTCCTTGTACCCTGTACCCTAGATAGTCGATGTGATCGTTGGCGAACGAGCACTTCTCTAGGTTCAGCTTCAAGCCGAAGGCCTCCAGGCGACGTAACACATCTGACACATGGGCCAGGTGTTCCACCTCCGTATCGGAGTAGATCACGATATCATCTGGTTGGTGTGCCCATAGGTCTCTATGAATTGTTCGTACCCATATTTCGGGTCCGATAGAGCCCGGTTCATACAGTCCTGGAATATCGCCGGAGCTGTCTTCAGTCCCATCGGGAGGACTGTCCATTGGTACAATCTCCCTCCGACAGCGAAGGCAGTCAACGGGCGGCTTTCCGCGTCGAGCGGTATATTCCAGAAGCCGTTCTTGAGATCAAGTTTGGTAAAGAATTTGGCTTGACGAAGCCTGTTAAGACCATCGCGCATTCGAGGGATAGGGGCCTCGACGCTCTTAATGATCTTGTTGAGCCTCGTATAGTTAATGCACAAGCGCTGTTTGCCATCCGGCTTCGGGGCCAGTCTGACCGGCGATCGGAATTCCGACCACGACGGCTCGATCAGTTGTTTGGCAAGGATGTCCTGCACCATTTCCTCGCAGATCTGTTCCTCTTTGTAACTGAGGCGTGATCCTTTGAGGCGGTGCATGGTTTGTCCGACTTGTCGTTCTATCCTAGCGGCGGCATGGGTTACACCGCCGGCGACAAGTGGGCCGAACAGCTTCTTGTTTTTCAGGAATTGAGCTTTTAGATCCCGGACAAAGTCTGGCGAACCGCGTTGTCGCGCCATGACCTCGTCAATGATCTCCTCTACGGGCTTTTGGTCCCGTGGGTCATCCGGGTACTCAAGTATGGAGTCCGGGTCTTCAATCTCGTCCTTCGCGTCCCTGCCCGGGTATCGCGTGGAGGATTGGGTGTCCCATGAGGCAAACTCCTGCAGGTCGGCTATCATTTCGGCGTATTGTTTCGCTGCGGACTTATGATAGAAGCCTGGGAAGATTTGGAATGCCGTTTCCCGTAAGTCATCGACCTTGCGAGTCATGAGCTTGGTACGGTAGGCTAACCCGTCCTGAACAGACCCCAAACGAAAGGCGATAAGGAGATTGGACTGTCGGCTGGGTATCAGAATAGGATCGTCGACTACCCGATCCAAAACATCTCTCCACCACATGACGGTGGGATGGATTGGAAGGATGATCGTGATTTCTTCGCCCCGATCTAGGCGGTCAGCTAGGATTTTGGGTACCGCCGTTAAGCTGTCCGACTGTATCGGGTCGGCGCCTTTGTACCATTGCTTCAGCTTTAGAAAGACGTCGTCGTCCTCCGTAAGCCGTTTGGAAGCATGAAAGACAAGGCTTGTCTTGACCCGTACAAATTGGTGTACCCCCTTGTTCAGTTGACCCGGCTGGTCAAAGCCATGCCATGAGACTTCCTGACGCTTAAGGAGCAGGATCTGTTCGTCCCTCTTGGTCGCGAGCTTCTCAAAGTCCTCCCATGGGTCGGGCGGCTTGTTCTCCGACTCTGGGATGTATACATTGGTGTATACCCAGGCCGTGCCCTTTGGGGTTGGGCGAGCTTGCTCCGTGATGTGACCATCATAAGGCAGAGGAGGGGCTGGTGGTATCAGGGTAGCCTGCGCCCTTCCGCCATAGAAGTGCTTTCGTGGGAGGTCCGTTTCCGGGTTAAGGATCGGAAATTCAGACTCCTGGCGTCCACGACCGTACTTGATTATGTCTTGTCCCAGCATGAGTTGTGCATCCATCATCTTTAGGTCGGGTTTGCCTAAGACAATAGTGCCTGGGAAGTCTGGGACGACTAGGACGTGTATGGTGTAAGACATCCCGGATGGGAATTCGATCGTCAATGGAACGCGACCTATGATTTCGCTCCGTTGGTCCTTGGCACCCCGGATGTAACCGAGTGTGCCTGTCTTACCAAAATTGAACAGGCGTCCATATTTGTCGATGCATTGACTGCCTGCAAACGTGATTTGAGCCATGCTATCATTTCCGGTATTTAGATAGCCGTTGAGTTCTTTCCAGTATAGTCTGGTATAACTCATATCACGTGCCTCCGCTGGTGGGAGGTCTACTGGTGTAGCTTGGCTTACCAAGGCCTGCAACTCCATCTCAGCAAACTGTCACGCTTGTGTTCGCGCCGCTGCGCTGAGTTGGTCAGAGTTGTGCAGTGGATTGAGCCCCAGTTGACGTAGGACAGACGGGGCAATGGTTTTGTTCCCATGTGAGGTGGGTAAGACCATGGTGGTCGTCGTTCGAAAAGGTGAAGGAGAGTACCCGACCGGCAATGATTGGATAGCTTTGTCGTCTGGGCGTGGTATGCGTGGGTGATTTATATCGGACCCGATGACTGTGCCTCTGGTCAATCTGGCACGCCGGCCCAATAGGGAAGGCCTTATGTGAGTATTATGAATGTATGATTTCGCCCCTGCATACGTTTTATTTACCTTGTTCACAAAAGGAGCGTTTTGCTACCTGCTGGACACTGGTAGGTCTCGCGCGTCTTACGCGAGGGTCCGAGGGCGTATTGGGTGCCCTCCCATCACATGTACTTGATGTGATCGTGTCAGGATCAACGGCAGGCGTCGCCTTTGCGACGGTGTCTTTGGGTAAGGGATTGAGTAAACCGACCTCTATGTTTAGATCAGCGACCGCGGCCGGCTCGTTCGGCACACGCTCCCGACGGTTGTTGTCGCTACCCATCTTTATATCCTTATCCCTCGTCTCAACGCTATTTACTATCGGTGAGGTCGTAGCCTCTATTGGTTTATACAACGTGTCCTTCGGCAGTTGGGCCGGGACCGGAAGAAGAGGAGTCGGAGCCACTGGGTATGGCTGTTCGACGGCTGTCCCCGTGTTCGGCGCCTTTGGCTGTTGGTCGCCACGGGTCACCATTGTCTCGCTCGGTTGCAAGGAGGGCGCTCCCGAGGGCAAGGTGCCTCGTGATGCTGACACAGACGTCACCGCTTTGGTGGGTGCAAGACTATCGGGTCTTGTTCTTCCTCTTCCCCGTCTTTGCCTTTTTGGCGCCTGCATTAAGCATAGGGGCAGCTCAGGTCGGTGGGGGTGTGTATGTATATATGTTTTACCGATTATGTGTTCCTTCCCTGGCTGGCATATAGCATGCCACCTCATCGTACTTTTTACCCTGGGCTTGGTACTGGGCCACTCGATTCTTGGTCTCGGCGGAGTACTGGGCAAGCCAGGATGGGTCTTGCCCCGGAAACAAGAAGAAGTCGTTCCGTCTTGTCTGACGTCGGGAATACGGAGGCCCATAGTGGGATTGTCCTTAGGATTGGGTACCCAATTGCCGTCCTTCTTGACCTTGGACCGGCCAACATACCAACGGTGAATGTACCACTTCAGTGGCTCCACCCGTTCTTGACCCTGGTGTGGGTGTTGGTATTGGCACGAGGTCGACCATTGGCATGGTGCGACCCATAGTCTCGAATCGTCAAGAGCATTGAAGGCAACGGAGTGCATCATATAGTCACAACACTCCGCACTCGGGTTGGTATGGTACGGCCCCATGAAGGTCTCATTGAACAGACCAAACGGGTTATTGTACGGACCCGGCATGGGCGGAAGATGCGATGAAGGTTTTACCACACCCTGACCGTATCCGTCACCGTCACCATATTTTCGCTTGCCCTTCTTGCCGTCCGATGAGCCTCCGCTCCTTGGTGGCGGGTATGTTGGTGGTGGCGACATCGGAGGTGGTGGGGACGCGAAGCCCGATGTTGGTGGGTAGTATGGGTAAGGCATCGGTAATGGAGGAGGCAGGTATGGGTGTGCCGCTCCACTGGCCTGAGTGTTGGGACTGGATGCCCCCGCGTATGGGTTGGACTGTCGGGTGCTGGGTGTGCCCGAGTTTGTCGCTCCCCCAAATGGAAGGGTAGGTGGAGGCAGAACATACGGTGAGCTAGTGGAGCTCGAGGAGTTATAGGGACTCCTTGGAGAACTTGACCACGATTGACGACGTTGTGACCAGTTGTCGCCGGTGACAAAGGTCCACATGTCAAAGGTCTGCCCCGATTTGACCTGGTGGTCTTCGAGAGTGCTGCCCGTGGTTATCATGGCTCGGAGTAACACATCAGCTCGCTTTTCCCTCTCTACCTTGTCGGATGAAAAGATGGAGGAGACGAAGCTGGCGTTTGTCCATGTGGCAACCTCGCACATACGGTCAGTTCGGAACCGTGTGATCTTAAAGTTGGTATTGTCCAAGTCCTGTGCTCGGGTAAGGATATTTCGAACAAAAGTCTCACCATGCGTTCGCCCTTGTTGTGGTTCAGCCTTAGCAATTCCGAATAGGACTGCCATTAGGAGTGAAGCGAAGTCGGACTTCACTAAGTTGGTGAGGAGCTTCTGAGGAAGGTCGATTATGGAAGTATAGGCCACATCGTCCTCCCACATTCTCCTCGCCGCATCCTGAACCAGGTCGACCGTGATGTGAGGCTGTGTAACATACCCCCAGTCTGCGGCTAGCACAAACCGTCGGAGCATGTAATGGGGTAAGTCCGAGGGGATAATCTTGTTCAAGGCGACCATGTCTTCACCGTAAGCCTGCCAGTTATGCCAGTCTGTAGTGAGTAGCGTTTGGGACGGCCACGCACCAACAAGGCTGTTCAGCAATTGCTTTACGTCTGCACACGTGAGCGCATGACTTGCCACAATACGATCTAGGGCTGCATAAGCCATTAGGAGCTTAAGGCCTTCACGATATGTGAGTCTCGCCGATTGGGTGTGTACAGCAAAGTCAAAGTTCACCTGGTCTCTGACTGCACTGCGTGCCGCGTCGACCCGCTTATGACTGGCGTCTTTGGGTTCGGGCTTTGGCGACTGGCGACGCTCTAGGTGTGACTCTCTGTCTAGCTCTATCTCCTTCGTCACACCACGCGCTCTCGTGACCCTTCGGAAGGTAATGATAGAGCTACCATCCGGTATCGGGGTTCCTCCCTCACCTGATCCACTAATGACGTGTACGGCAACTTGTATCCGCAGGCAGTCAGAGATGGCTTGCAAGATGAGGTCCACCACCGTTAGGTAGTTGATTATGTAGAGGACCGCAGCCGGGTGTGGTACGATTGGGACTCGAGCGGAGTCTGAGCCGTCAAGGAGTACACCGTAGCAGTTGGGAAGCTTCAGCCATGTCGCAAATTCCGACATTTTGCCGAAAGGGTCTGTTGCGGTTTCCACTGCTTCAAAGAAGTGTACAAGCTCATTGTATACGTTTGATGTATGTGGGATGATTGCATCCCTCCAGTGCTTTTGTTCCAGCAAGGCTCGGTCCCACACGGCAGTGACGTTGTCAAGGCCCTTGAGGGTGACTGTGGCCCTAGTCTTGAGGTTAGCCTGGAGACGGCTTATGTAGGTGGCCTCGGGCCAATAGAAAGTGTCGGCTTGGTTAGCATCGAGTGCATTGACAGCGACAGTAAGAGCTGGGTTCTCACTGGTGTACTTGCTGCTATGGAGGGTTAGTCTCAGACGTGGGATGAGAGAGTGGTATGTTGGCCAAGCCTCATCGAGGAGTCGGTCTCGGGCCATACATATCTCCTCCCACAGCGTGAGAAGGTGCTGGATGGATCGGTTATCTATGAACTGATAACCCGTGGCCGTCAGCCCCACCACCTTGTCTTTACCTTCTACCGACACGGTTGCTCTTGCCCAGTGAGTGTTGTCCCCATACATATTATTAGGAATATGTGGGGCTGCATCAGGGAAGGCATATTGTTGGTTGGGTGCTGCAGGGGAGATAGGCCACCCTGGCGTTCCCGTCATGTCCAGATTAGCCGTGGGAACTGGGACGCATGGAAGTGGCGTTCGGGTCACAAGCATAGCGTTGTTACCATCCCTCCATGGGGATTGGGGTTGAGGGGTGTTCTTGCTATCACGAATGGGCACTGGTGTCTGGAATAGGCCAGCACCAGCGTTCGTATTGCTAGCAGTCCCCGCGCTGCCCAAGGCTTCTAGTCCGGCATCCTGGTCTGGAGAATCCCACTGACTCATTTTTGGCAATGCCTGCACCACAGTGGGTTCGTTGATTTGGAGACGCTTCTTTTTGGGAATACGTCTTGCACGAACAGGTGGTGAGGTGTCAGTATGGGGGACAAGGCACCTTTGGGCGGCCGTCTTGTCGAGGTTTTCAGCAATTTGTTTTTGCTTTGGTCAAGACGTTTGCTGTTGGTCGTCTTGCAGTAAGCAGCGTGTGGCTTGGTCGGTTGGTGTTCGGTTCGTTCGTTGCCTGTATAGAGTGTGTGTCGTCTGTGTGCAAGGGTAGGTATGCGTGTAAGTAGGTGCGAGATTACTCACCCCCCCTTTGGTAGGGGAAGCTCACGCTTTGCTAACACCTGCCAGTTGCAGAGAAATTGAGGCACCCTAGAAATACAGACACGACTCCGTTGCTAAGGGTTTGTTTGGTAACGATACTTCTGACATTGTCAGAAGGTACCCCCTTTTCCCAAATAGGTTGAGGAAAAGGACAGAAGAGCCGGCTGCTCGAACCGTGTTTTCGTTCGGAACCCTCTGTTGGGTATCCAGTCCCTTTCGGAGGACTCCAAAATTATTTATTCCCTTTCCAGCTGAGGTAGTTCCGTGTGTGTATGTGTGTATGTGTGTTAGAACGAAACCGGCCGAGTGCAACGTAGGTGTTGACTCCTTGGAGAACCACAGTAGAGGTACTGCTTGTGAATCCTTGTTCTGACCCTTGGAGACCTATTTGTTATAAGTGGGTGAGAATGGAGTGGGATGTGTAGGTAGGAGGGTGATTTGTTGCTTGTGATTTCGACAAAATTTGGAATGTCAAAATTTACAACAAAACCCAAAGTGGTGAGCCACCACTCTTGTATTGCTCTAGAATCCTTCTTCTGACCTTAGGACACCTTTTGAGTACAGGTGGGTGAGATGGAAGTAGAGTGTGTAGGTAGGAGAGTGATTTTTCGTCTGAAAATTTCGGCAAAATTGGAATTGGCGAAAATTGACAACTGAATCGTCCTTGTGACGTCACCTTTGCTCCTTATTGCTTGGCCTATATTGCCACTGACTAGCCTCCCTACCCCCTGCAAATTTGCTGCAATAGGAGGGTTGAGTATGAGCTAGTTTGCACAAGCAGACTTTGTTGCACAGCACTCGTTTTCTGTTTTTCTGTCTGTTTTTGTTTGCTCTTGATTCGTTTGCACCCTATGGATGCTTGGAAGTGAGCAATAAGTGACAGAACGAGTGTGTGTTGTCGATAGGAGACACAATTGGGTGTCTGTAAAGTCTGAAATAGGATGGTAGATAGAGAGCAAGACGTGGTTTGTAGGTGTGTGTACAGGGTTCGTTACTGTTAGTATACGTTTGACCCCTTATCACCCAACCAACTACACTCTACCCTTCGCTCCTATCTCTCTTTGGTGTCCTCACACTGTGTTTACAAATGGATGTAATGTGTGTGTGGAGGAGATAGTGGATGGGTATGTATAGGTGTCAACAGAGATTAAGACTTGTTTGTTCGTTTCCCACACGTTCTAGCCTTAGGAATGGCAGAAAATAAGCAATATAGGTACAGAACCGACACGTCTACCCCTCTCTGTCTCTCTGTCTCGTTTCTTGTGCAATGAATCCTCTTTCCTTGCTTATTCTTGCCCAGAAAATGGTGCGGCGAGCTGTCAAAATTTAGCGTAAAAGAAAAATAGGCATGGGACTCCATTTTATCGGTTCTGTTATAAAAGAATATATTTATTGATGCCTATCCTTTTACTAAACCAAATTTTAACAACTTCGCCAATAACCCAATCTTCTTGAGCTTATACAAGCAAGCATCAAAGATGGTGGGAAAATGTGGGAAACTAGCGAAGCCAAAACAACCAAGGCAAACAGCAACCAGTTCCCGTTGTCCGGCCTAACGATAATATAATCCGGGCTAAAAAGGGTAACGGTCCTTTTTAGTAATACTATCGCTGCCTGTCTACAATGAGATTACTGTTGGGAAGAGCTTCGTAATATGTCCGGCTTAATACCCGGTATTATTAAAGTAGCACATATTTACCTATCTGCGCCTACAATACAACTTTTGCTTGTTGTTTACGCCGGCCCTCACATTTTTCAGCCGATTTTTACGGTGTCGTTTTTGGCTATTTTCGTGAATTTTTTGGTTTGAAAAATGGTGTGTGTGCACTCGTTTTCGTTGTTGATATTTGTAGCCCCTTCTATGTTTTGTGATATTTGCGTTCCACACTTCGATAGGATAGATGTTCAGGAACACATGTATAAATTTTTCAATAAAATTCCATTTCTGTACAACAAATTTTCCTTGCAAAACTCGGGTCTTGTAAGATCGGAAAAATTAGAAAATTTAGTTTTTTGATCAGAGTTCAGTTTGTATAGGGCTAGAAAGTGTTTTAGTATGTTTGTACACTTAATAAACATGATTCCTCAAACCCAATACACTTCAATTTGTGTGTAGAATGAAAACATGAAGTCTCATTTTGGAGGGTATGTCGGAAGAAAAAAATCACTTTCAAAAGCTATGAGAGGAGTTCGCTCCTCGAAATTTTTTGATTGGAAACGACCATCCCAGTGACAGATATGATATTCCAAGCATAAAAATAAAGTTCCACAGTATATTCTGAGCTGCATACAAGGTCACTTTGTCCACGAAACTCATGCAGCATACTGTCAAAAAGTTGTTGTTGTGTATTTATTTATACAGACAAAATAAATGGCTATAAAGTATAGGGAAGCTAGTCTAGTGATAGTAGACTTGAAGCTGAATGGAAAGCTTTTTTTGAATTATTAATAAGAAATACGACTCCTAGACTCATTTTCATTTTTTTGACGACCCGGCTCCTGGCGATCGGTTTTGCTTCAACTTTTCTAAGTCAAAATATAATTTATTGAAAAAGAAATTTGATACATTTGTTCCTTGTTATGTATTGAACCTCATTCATCACTTTTTCAAGTATGAACATATCTCTTGCGCGCAGAAACTGAGCATGTGTCGGAGGTGTCGAGACACTATGTTTTTGAAAAAAAATCTGGCAAGTATACCACAAAACCCGTACATTTTCCTATGCAATCGTGAGACTTCCCGACAAAAAGTGGTGGGGCCGGCTTGAACATGAACTTTTGAAGAGAGATCTTTGAAGTTAGTTTTCGTTATCCTCCAGTTTAGTTATAATAAAATCCTTTTGGGATATTAATCTTCAATACTCAAAAATTATATTGTAACATCAAAATTAAAATAAAGTTAAAATAAAGTTTTGTGATGAATCTTTTTAAGGGCCACTCTACATATGAGGAATCCACATTGCGGCTACATCAACATCAAGAAATGAACGGAATAAGGCCACTATGAGAGAGATAGAGATAGAGATAGATAGATAGATAGATAGAGAGAGAGAGAGAAAGAGACAAAAATACATCAAACTACGAAACGAATTTAGAGCTAATGTAACGGTACCTAATATAATACTACCTGAAAGACATATTTTAAGGTAACGGTAATCATATGAAATCAATACAATGTAAAGTCTGTTTGTGTACAGTAGAGTCAAATCATGCTGTGTTAATGTAGTGTCACAATCGCAGTTTGAGTTTCGTGCCAGTAGCCGAAGGCAGCAATCTCTGCTTTGCAGAAGCGTCACACCCTTTTCAAGCAGACGGGCCTCGGAACTACTGAGCAGAGGTAGTTACGCATGTAATTACGCGTTTGTCGTGAATAGATCACGTGTCACAGATCTTGCAGGACTTTTGCAGATCAACAAAGAAAAAGGAAAGAAAAAGAAAAACCCCCACCCAAGTTGAGAAATTCAAGCATCCTGTTTCGGTTTTGGCACGCCATGATAAGTCATCGCACCCACGTCCAGAGCTTCGTCACTAAAATAAGTCTCGAGGGGACCTGGATTAGAATTGGAGGACAAGGTGTGGTTGCGTTGTTTGGGTGTACTCTTGGGGGTGGACTTCCTTGAGCCCTGGCCCCGCTTTTGAACATGGACGGCAGCATCATTCGGCCCTTTGCTCGCGGGCTTTCCTTGAGCGGAATCGCCGTTGCTCATGGCTTCGTGTACTGAATTGCGTTGCCTCGGCACTGGCTTGGGTGATGAGCTGCCTTGTTTCTCGACCTGTACCTTGCTAGCGGTGCCGCTGCCCCCTAGGGCTGTCTTGCGAGAGCTCTCTTTCGGTGTAGAG
Source organism: Paulinella micropora (assembly GCA_019918135.1). Taxonomy (NCBI): domain Eukaryota; phylum Cercozoa; class Imbricatea; order Euglyphida; family Paulinellidae; genus Paulinella; species Paulinella micropora. The sequence continues at coordinate 69,047 of WBZZ01005009.1, forward strand.
GAATCGTTCAAAGCCATACTACCGTCGACCAGCCTCGGAGTGGATTTCCTTGAGGGCCCTTGCGATTTTTCCGTCAGGTCCAGATCGGCCGGGGTAGCGTGTGTTTTGATCAGGTTCGTCAACTGTTGCAGAGACAAAGGCTTGGTCAGGAAATCCGTCATCCCGACCTCTGTGCATCGCGCTCGCACGTTACCTGTGTCGTTGGCAGTTAAGGCGACGATGATGGGCTTCTTAATCGAATAGGTTAGTTTCTTGATGATCCTGGTCGCATCAAACCCATCCATAATCGGCATCTGGAGATCCATCAGAACCAGGTCGAACATGGCTTTGTTCTTCCCGCTCTTGCTCAAATGCTGCAGCTCAGCGATCGGGCTATCGCGGTATAGGCGGTGAGCGCTGCTCTCCGTCTGAGGTGTGTTCATGCGCTCCTTGACCCTGTACACGGCTTCCTGTCCATTTGTAGCCTCGGTGATGTCAGCTTCTGTGTACCCTAGCTTTTTCAAGAACTTGATCACGATCAACATGTTGATGCGATTGTCTTCCACGATCAACACGGACAGGGGATAGGCCTTAGCCAAGTTGCCCTTGGCCTCTTTCTTCTTCTTCTTCGGACGCTTTGATTCGACCACGGACACGAGAGGCTCAGACGACTGCATACCTTGTACGACAATGTCGTCCCGCACTTCCACCAGAGACTCTCGCCTGGAGAAAGAGAGAGAGAGAGAGAGAGAGAGAGAGAGAGAGAGAAGGTAGGTAGGTAGGTAGGTAGGTAGGTAGATGTATAGATAGATAGATAGATAGATAGATAGATAGATAGATAGATAGATAGATAGATAGATAGATAGATAGACAGAAAGACAGACAGACAGACAGACAGACAGATAGATAGATAGATAGATAGATAGATAGATAGATAGATAGATAATAGATAGATAGATAGATAGATAGATAGAC
>WBZZ01005009.1:95000-97500 GCA_019918135.1 Paulinella micropora
GTCAATTATGGGAACGACCACAGATCTAGAATATGCATAGCTATGCAAGTATCCATAGCTATCCATGTATGCATGTATGTTCCACTGAACGACTTTTGTATGTATGTATGTAGTATGTATGTATGTATGTATGTATGTATGTATGTATGTATGTATGACTTGTATGTATGTATGTTTGTATGTATGTATGTATGTATGTATGTGTTTACATATGTATATGTATGTATGTACATATGTATGTATGTACATACATATGTATGTATGTATGTATGTATGTATGTATGTATTATGCATGAATGTTGTATGTATGTATGTATGTATGTATGTATTATGCATGAGTACTTGCATGGATGTATGTATGTATGTATGTATGTAAGTATGTATGTATGTATGAGTACTTGTATGTATGTATGTATGTATGTATGTATGTAACATACATATGTATGTATGTACATATGTACATATGTAAGTACATATGTATGTATGTATGTATGTAAGAGTTACGTATGTTTTTAGATGGAGAGTATGTATGTATGTATGTAAGCATTTACATATGAATGTATGTATGTATGTATGTATGTTTGTATGTTTGTATGTATGTATGTATGTATTATGTTATGTATGTATGTATGATACATACATACATAATACATACATACATACATACATACATACATACATGCATACATACATACATACTTACATACATACATAAATACATACATACATGTATTATGTATGTATGTATGTATGTATGTATGTATGTATGTATGTATGTATGTATGTTATGCATGTATGTTATGTATGTATGTTATGTATGTATGTTATGTATGTATGTATGTTATGTATGTATGTTATGTATGTATGTTATGTATGTATGTATGTATCTATGTATGTATGTATGTTATGTATGTATGTTATGTATGCATGCATGTATGTATGTATGTATGTATGTATGTATGTGCCTATGTGCGTATGTATGTATGTATGTATGTATGTACATATGTACATATGCAGCTTCACTTTAATATATTTTTTTCTTTTAAATTACTATTACTATTATTATTATTGTTGTTATTATTATTATTATTATTATTATTATTATTATTATTATTATTATTATTATTATTATTATTATTATTATTATTATTATTATTATTATTATTATTATTATTATTATTTAGGGAGTACATAGGCCATCGGTCCTTTCCATGGGCTGATTGGTATAAAGCTCCTAGAGTAATGTTCTATGCCGTCACTTCCTTTATTCCACCGATTGGTGTGGAGACTTTCCTTATGGAATGGAGGACTGGATGCACATGGCCTTTTGGCTCAGCAATTGGCAGGAGATACACTAGATACACTATTATTATTATTATTATTATTATTATTATTATTATTTGGACACCGTTATAGCCCAGTGGTCAAGTTCTACCATCTGGGCCCTGTCGCCAGTTCGATTCCCGTCGGTGCCACCAGTATTTTCATTGAACATACCGATCCGTCTGGACCAGTGTTTTCATTGAACATACCGGCCCGTCTGGAAGTGTTGGAACTGTCCTTGCGGGGGTGTCATTAGAGCCTATCGTCAATTCTTCGTACTCCCCTCACGGGTGAGACGATGGAGGCGCATGTGCAGAAATGCATCAGCCATTGACAGAGAAGCACTATTATTATTATTATTATTATTATCATCATCATCATCATTATTACTATTACTATTATTATTATTATCATTATTTTATGGACACCGTGATAGCCCAGTGGTCAAGTTCTACCATCTGAGCCCTGTCGCCAGTTCGATTCCCGTCGGTGCCACCAGTATTTTCATTGAACATACCGGTCTATTTCTGGACCAGTATTTTCATTGAACATACCGGCCCGTCTGGAAGTGTTGGAACTGCCCTTGCGGGGGTGTCATTAGAGCTTATCGTCAATTCTTCGTACTCCCCTCACGGGTGAGACGATGGAGGCGCATGTGCAGAAATGCATCAGCCATTCACAGAGAGGCACTATTATTATCATTATTATTATTATTTATTATTTATTATTATTATTATTATTATTATTATTATTATTATTATTATTATTATTATTATTATTATTATTATTATGGACACCGTGATAGCCCAGTGGTCAAGTTCTACCATCTGGGCCCTGTCGCCAGTTCGATTCCCGTCGGTGCCACCAGTATTTTCATTGAACATACCGGTCCGCCTGGACCAGTATTTTCATTGAACATACCGGCCCGTCTGGAAGTGTTGGAACTGCCCTTGCGGGGGTGTCATTGGAGCTTATCGTCAATTCTTCGTACTCCCCTCACGGGTGAGACGATGGAGGCGCATGTGCAGCAATGCATCAGCCATTGACAGAGAAGCACTATTATTATTATTATTATTATTATTGACACCGTGATAGCCCAGTGGTCAAGTTCTACCATCTGGGCCCTGTCGCCAGTTCGATTCCCGTCGGTGCCACCAGTATTTTCATTGAACATACC
>WBZZ01005009.1:102500-120000 GCA_019918135.1 Paulinella micropora
TCAACCAATCTGACACTGAATCAAGTGATGATGAGCTTGACCGTTCCGGCGGTGGACGCAGGCCCATGGATATAGAATAAATATAGTGTTCAGAGCCCTAGCTTACAAGTTTATTGATAGGATGGAATGGATCCATAAATTTGTTGACAGCCAGAACTTTGTTTTTGATTTTCTTTACTGTCCGACCCTGGCACACGAAATCTTGCACATGTAAATTGTAAATAAAAAAAAAAAAAAAAAAAAAGAAATCACATGTCATGTGCAGCACTTGCTCACTGCAGAATGTTAGGCTATAGATTGGTAACTGATATATCCATGTATTTAACCGGGTTATGCGGTTAGATCCCGTATCAGAATAACTAATGCAAATCCACCTTAATGGATCGAGTGGGTATGTCTGCCCCCATTAAGTGGGTCCAGTTATTGTTATTAATACCTACCAATCGTTTTAGTCATCCGTTACTGTTGGGTAAAGTATAATCATTAAAGTCATTCTTCGGTACTTCGTATGTACTTATCAGGTTATGAAGCCTTGAAGCGCCGCTAGCGCAAGACCCTTCGGAGAGTGTCTCCGAGCAACGAAGAAAGCTGGCAAAAACACCCAGAGGGACGTTGTCTCGTTCGTGTTTTGTGCCAGAACAGAACTAATTTCTGTTTACTGTGTGTGGCTGATAAGTAGCTGGTGAGGCCCTGTGCGTGGTGAGCTGAGTCTCGTCGCAGTGGGTGGTAGTCGGAGGCTTGTCGAGCTCAGTCTGCCAGCCCTTCGAGGCGTCAAGAGTCCCAAGAGGGACGTTCCGTGGACAGTGGCCCTAGTGCCAATCCAGATTACCAGTGCTGCCGGCTACGACGGTACCGGCAACCTATCTCAGTACAACAGGCTTGGCTTTAATCAGTTTTTGAGTCGGACTCTTACAGTAGCTCTGTCGTTTACGGTCGACAACTACTTGGTTAGACCCCACTCATTGTCGTCGTTTCGGTTGCCGACGTTGGACTCTTTCCCGGCTGTGGTGGAAGACCCCAAATCAACGGGACCAGTCATCAGGACAAGTGGTTCGCACTCGCCAGGACAAGTGGTTTGGCGTTCCCGTTGCCGACGTTTGCACAACAAGTCCCAGTCAAGTAGCTTTGGGGTAAGCCAAAGGTACGATATGTCTATACCTACACACCACCCGAAAGTGAAACTAGACCTGAAAATTCCCCCTCTCCCTAGAAATGTAAAAGACTTTAAGACGTACGAGACTACTTTGGTAGCAATCCTTAGAATAGTTAATCCCCAGTTAATTAATTGCTTGGAAGGAAGACCAATTATATTCCATAGCGCTGTCAAGAGTGAGTCTGCACCATCCCCATCTACTGCTAAGAAGTCACAGTCATTGTCTGTAACACAGAGAGAGTTAGATGTGGAAGAAGGTCTTAAGAAGGAAGAGGAGAAGAACGAAATCACGAGGAAAAGAAGAAAGCTAAAAGACGAGTTAGTAGCATATCTTATTTCCTCCTGCCAGCAGAATCCGGACGCTATGGCATTGTTGCCAGAAGCAAAAGGTGATCCTGCCAAATTCTGTAAAGCCATTGTTGACAAGTATAGGGGGTTAGACGAAATAGCAAAGGCAGGTAGAATTGACAAGCTAGATGCTATGCAGGGGCCTAGTTCTATGAATAGAGTAGAAACATGGCTAACCAAGTACAAGACATTAGTCAGACAGGTTGAGATAGATGAAGGTAGGTCTGAGTCAGACTACAAGAAATGTAAGAAGTTATTTAGGTTACTGCAACACCTAGACCCTATGTCAACTTTGTAAACAGCATGGCAACACATGGATGCAAGATGGGACTGGAAGCAGTTAACCCTGAAGATAGTTCAGGTAGCACAAGAACACAAGAACGAAAAATTGTACAGAGAAGTAATAACACCCCAGAGAGGCAAGCAGGTAGTATTTAGCACAGTTTCTACGACGAAAGATTCTGAATTAAAATGCTACTGCTGCAAGCAAGCTGGACACATGTGTTACGAATGTACTTCTAGATGTGCTAGAACAGATTGTCGAGAAGGCAAAAGAGGTGTCAGACATACAGGTGCTGATTGTTCTTTTTACTAAAAGCATAACTGCTAGACAGGGAAAGACAGGTAAGCCAAAATACTCTGACAGACCCAAAAAGCTCACTCACAAGGATAGCTCTTCTGAAAAATCTAACTCTAAACACAAATCCAGAAAGGGTAGCACAATGAACAGAAAGAAAGGACCTAGGAAGGGAAAGTTCATTTATGTAGGTGAGGAGCAGGAAGAAGAAGAGAGTGAGTCATCACAGGAGGAAAGAGAGTCAGTAGATCAACAAGACAATGAGGAAGTAGAATCACCAGAACAGTCAGATCATGAGAGTCAGAGAGATGACGAAAATGATGAACCTGATGATTCACTACAACTCGTTCAGTGGGTGCACATGAATGTGGAGATAAAGAAGAGGGAGAGCAAGAAGAGACCTCAGACAAACCCTATTCCTATCCCCATTCCCCTCACTCAACAGACAGTTAAACCCTTAACTAGACCCCCACAAGAGTTCAGAGGAATAGATCCTAGCATCTTTCATGTCCCATACTTCTCAAGCGACTTTCTGCTGAAATATGCTTTGCTTGAAGCTCAGAGTAGGCATTTAGGGCGAGATCTTACTTTAGTATTAACAGAGTTATTTGGAGTTGTCCCCCCAGACACGGTCCCCATTGAACCAGTTAATCTAAACTATGCTAAGGTATGGAGATCGAGAAAGATAGAATCCCCAGAGGAGTTCTTGATCCCAGACAACAAGCGATGTGAAGGCATAGTTAGGGACATAGGAAGGAGATGCAAATGGACACTAGGCTTAGGTAAAAAGGAGGTCCGGGAACAAGCGCAGCCTGGAGGTTGCTAAGGTTTAAGAACTGTGAGTTTCACAAACCCAAACTCAGACCTGACTCAGACAAGAGCCCAATGATGACTGATGAAGCAAAAGCTCTCATGGTAGCAGCATTAGCAAAGATAAGAGATTCAGTAATGTATGACAGAGTGTATAGTGGGATCCCTAGGGACAAAGATGGATGTCCCGTGCCCCCTCCTCATCTAACAGAGATCTCTGGTCTAATCCCAGCTGACGAGCTTAAGGTAGGAACCATGGCACTATGCGTGAATAGTGGTAGGCCTAGGTCGCCCCATGTTCTTAAGATTGATAATATCAGTCGCAGCCCAGCTGTAAATGAGGCTTGCCATGGTGAGAGTATAGACGAGGGAGCAAACGATACTGGACAAACCGACAGATTAGAACAAGAAGAAGAGGAGGAATCCTTTGAACCCACCCCTGGAGATTGGACAAACCCAGACAGTAGTCAGTATGGTCAATTCCCAAGTAGGTGGATGTCCCCTTCAGATGTTCTCACTGAATCGGAACTCAAGGAAGCAGGATTAGGAAGGAGAGTAGCTATGGAAACCCCAGATACCAAGGTAGTAAAGACAGGGTAGACTCAGACGACAGTGGGGGAGAAACTGTTTCAGACGAAGGGGAAAGAGTAGCTATAAGTCCTACCTTGATGTTAAAGCATTACCTTCATTACTCCCAGCACAGGCAGCAAGTAATAGCTCTAGTAGCACAACAGGACCTTTAGCTGCTAGTCAAGCTAGTAGTAAAAGTAGTACAAGTCAGTCTACATCTACTAAACGCCCCATAAGTAGAGCAAAGAGTAGTACAGAGCCAGCCAGTGCTAGTGCACAGGACAGCGGTAGTGTTCCTACGGCTAACCCCAGGGCAACATCGCCCCCTAACAACCAGCCGGGTATGATAGAGAGTTACTTTACTCAGTTGTTTGATGCCGTTCACCGGGGGAGTTTCGCAGTCGACTTCAGATCGGCGGGAGCATACAACCGGGATGAAACGATAAACGTCTTTTACTCAGGATTACGTACAGTCATAGAACAGTACATAGTAAACATGTGTGTATAGAAGTGAGGTTGTCGACGCTAGCCAGTTTGCCATAGGTTTTCCTTATATCCCTTATACTAATTCGCACCCTTACATTCAAGAGATCTTAGGTCCTGTCCCCAGACCAAGCCCGATTGAAGAGCCGGGAGCAGAAGAAGAAGATGAGGAAGGAAATGAAGGTGGTAGTATTATGCACAATGCCCATGCTATGGTCAATTTGTCTAGAGATAGCATAGTTGACGATTGCGTGTAGCACAAACATATCACCCAACAAAGAACTGTTCACTAATTTAGTGAAAGGACAATCTAAATTCAGGACAGCTAACAGTATCATAACAACATCCCTGAAAGGTCAGATGTAAGTACAGTTAGCTGGAGTCGGAGAGAGATGTGGTTGCTAGAAATGCAGTTTATAACCCAGACTTGCCCTACACCCTTATATCTGCCGCATGGGATAATGCAGGAAATGCAGTACTGCATCAGAGCGGACAGATCATTTTGCTTGATAAGCCCATTCCAGTCGATAGGGGAGCAATATTTGCTCAAGGACGCGGAGCACAAAATAATATATATGTCTGGGATAAACCTGGCAGTCAGCCATTAGACCCGAATCTCGTTTTCGACTCACACACAGGAAAGCAAGTCAGTAATAGGAAGAAACTTGCAAAGCCAAAGAGTCGCAAGAAGAAACACGTAAATCACAACGCCACATCTACACCCACACAACAATTCCTCGCACCAAATGCTAACACAGACTATCTATTTTGCGGAAATATGTCTGCGTGTGTGTGGGGGTGGAGATGTGATCATGGATGCAACTATGTGCCCTATGTGTATGAATGCGAAACTGAACTTGGAGAAAAAGCTGCAGCTGATGACAATAGTTACAATTGCGCATACCTTTTGCCTGTTGTTCGTCCTGATGCAAGCAAAAATATCCATTTCGTTATTCTTCATCGCATGGCTCTACACAGAGGCGGAGAAGCAATGGATAGATTAGCCAAATCGCAGGGATGGACGATCGTAGGGAAGGATTGGAGAGAGGCAGTAGGGAAATGCGAGTGTTGCAATCAAGCTAAGATGAGAGAGTTAGATCATAGCTCTAAGAATAGACACGACAGGGATTGGGCCCCGGGAGAATGTCTAGTCATGGATACTCAGTTTTATCTAGTATTGTCCCATGATGGTAGAAAGTATAAGTATACTATCAAATGCGTAGCTAGTGGATACGTAAAGGATTACTACCTAAAACAAAAGAACGAGTTTTATGACTACTTTCTCGAGGCAGTAGCTTTCTTGGAGCGTCAGACAGGAAATGCTGTTAGAATGGTCAAATCTGATCAGGAGTATAGGGATTACGGGGTTTTCCAAGCGTGGATCAAACGTAAAGCGGTAGAATTCTATCCTTCCCCTAAGGAACATAGTAAGAGTAATGCAGTGATAGAAAGATCGCATCTTACCACGGAAGGCCCAGCAACAGCTGCCAGACTTGACGCGGGTTTGCCCATAAGTTTTTAGACAGATATGGAAAGAAACTCTACATACATTGAGAATAGGATCCCTAACGCATACATTGAGAATAGGATCCCTTTTGAGGCCATCTTCAAGAAGAAACCGCTCATGTCTAGCCTAAAACCCATAGGTTGTGCTGCGATTATGAAGGTGGAGAGTAAGAAGGGAGAACCAAAAGGTGTGCCAGTCATATTCCTAGGGTATGAACCAACTACTGGCTATTATAGGGTCTACGATCCTGTAGGTCGAAGAATTTACGGAGATTTGCGAAATGTCCGTTTTGACGTCAACCGCATGGGGAAACGTGCAGCTGCGAAAGTCCTCAAACTCAATCCCCGGGAAGGACAGAAACTAGAAAGGGTTGCCTGGAGCAAAGAAATATCAATGATTATTCCAAAGTCTAGTATCCCAGGGGGAGACGAGGAAAACGGTCCCGAGGAAGGAATCAACGACGAAATAGAAAAAGAGGGAGCTGAAATAGGATTTCATCCTAAGAAACAGGGTTTGCCTATTTCGGGTGCTTCTAGGTCTACCGTAGTTGTGGAAAAAGAAGTTGTGGTTATCGAAAGTGACAGTGAGACGGAAGAGCCGTTGTCCCCACCAGCCACCCCACAAGTTCATGATCCAGGTGGAACCCCACAACCAGAAAAGAAAAGCGTCAGTGAACCGCCAGTCAGTTCGGTAGCCTTTCAGAAAGCTAGAAAGGTAAGACTGCCGAACCGACTGGATACCTTGAAGGGAGTTGAAGTAGCAGTTCCTGCCCCAGAATTTGGAGAGACATGGGCTCGGGCCCAGTACGGAGACAAGTGGAGCACTCATGTTAGAAAAGGACGAGCCATCCGTCCAGGGGGAGCTTGAAGGCAATCTCTGGAAAAATGGAACCTACACATTATATAGACTTCGGAGAGGGTAAAGCAGAGAGAATGCTAGATAGTGAGATAGAAAAATATAGAATTAGTTCAGTCGGTACGGACAGTCTTATTGAAGTTACACCCGAAGTCGAAATAAGTGTACCAGAAGTGCCAACTCAGCCAGTATCATCTCCCCGTACACCTAACCCCGCTACTTTCCGTTCATGGACACAGGGAGAGATTTCGGGAGACAATCTCATACCTGCTGGTCAAAAGAGGACCAGACCCCAGAAACAGCGCACTGTTCCTCCAAATAGCGTAGCTACAACCACTGTAGAATCGACACAGACACCGCCCATACTAACTGTTGCTAAGTTGCTAGAGGTAGTGCCAGATTTTGCTCCTAATGCTTGCTTTTATGCTTCTATTGAGCTGCCGCCAGACATCAAACCGCAAGACAAGAAGGCAGCGAGAGAGAAAGAGATAAAACAACAAGAAGAGTTGAAATCTTTTGAATGGGTAAGAGAAAATGAAGCGAGGAGAAGTGGCAGTAAAATAATACCACTGACATGGGTCGATACGGTGAAACCTGACCATAAAGGTGGCACTTATTGCAAAGCTAGAACTGCCATAAGGGGAGATTTAATGGAGCCCGGTGTTCATTATAATGCTAAGCGCACATATTCCCCTACTGCTCACCACCGCACATTTCTCATGTTTGTCGCGCACGCTGCCGTTCATAATAGGGATTTAAGGCTTGTTGACTTTGTCACCGCATATCTGCACGCAATCATGCCTTACACCGTCTATGCGCGCCACCGCCCGGATTTGAACGAATAGGGTGGTTATGGCTTATCCTCAAAGCTTACTATGGTCATCCTGAGTCTGGTAGACTGTGGTACGATGTCTTGAACGATATAGTTGTTCAGTTTGGATATAAGCCCCTAGCCATAGATAAGGCATCATATGCGATAGTAAAGGACAACAATCCACAGCACACCACGCTGCTCACATTCCATGTCGATGATGGTTTGCATGTTGCTAATGAGAAAGAGCACACAGCCTTAGTTAGGTTCTTTCAGAAAAAGGGTTTGAGATGCAAGGACCTTGGCATTGCCACGTCTTTCAAGAACATTTGTATCGGCCATTTCGAGAATGGGATCCTAGTCCACCAAAAGGTTTACATAAAAGCCGTTTTGCTAAAGCTAGGCTACGATAGCGCTATTCCCGCTAAGTCCCCCAACACCTCGGATACGGTCCGCCCCCTCAAGCCCGAACACGCCATTTTGGCGTACGACCTTCGTACCCTTATTGGTGTTTTGCTCTTTGTCGCTGTCAACACACAACCCTTGATCGTTTGCGCGCTGAACATTGCAGCATTGGATATGGTACCGAACCCCCCCGCGCGTATTCACGAATCGATAAATTCTGTCGGTTTTTGGTGACGCCACGTGGGATTTTCTTCCAAAGAGCCGATAAGTCTATCACTTCCATGTGGAATTACGCGAAGCAGGGGAGCGTAAGCAAAAGCCAGTCAGCGGATCGCCAGTTATGGATTCCTTTACGGATATTGACCCCAGCCACTTGTCTCAACACTCGGTGAAGCTCGGTGAGGCAGAGATTCCTAAAGAAGTCCGCCAGAAGACTCCAGTTTTTGGCTACTGTGATTCCGATTTCGCTTCTAGGCAGGACGATAGGAGGTCCCGTAGTGGCTTCATCTTTTCTTCCATTTGACTCCGATTTCAGTTTTCTCAAAGTTGCAATCCGTAGTAGCTAACTCGACCGTGGAAGCCAAGATTATAGCTGCCAACGAGGCAGTTAGGGAGGCTGAAGCCATTAGGAGGGTGTTAGAGGACATGGGTTATTCGCCGGGCACCATCCCGATCCTCGAAGATAACTCAGGAGCCATCGCATTGTCGGCTCGCGGCTTAGGTGAAAACCTTACTAAGCACATTACAGTGCGTTTTCATTACTTGGTCGAGAGGTGCCGTGCAAAGTCCGTGCAGTTGTACAAAATTGTGTCAAAAAAAAATTTAGCAGATTACCTGACTAAATCTCTTCCACTCCCGCAATTCTCGCCAATCTCCGGGCATGTCGCGGTAGAAATGCAGATTGAATAGCTTTGCTTTGTTATATTATGCATTCCGCACCATGCGTTATATGACATTATTGTTTGCTTTATGTTCATTGTTTGTGTATATTGCTTTCGTCTCCTTTAATGTCTAAGTATTTATCAACTAAACTCACTTTTGCTACATAAAACTCCCAAAAGCGAGGGGGAGAGAGAGCCACTGCTGTTATTGCGACATTAGAAGTTTATACCTGTTACATAGATTATATCGCATGTGTCGATGATCTATTTTGCTACATAGACTTAATCGACGTTAATGTCATGATAATAGTTTATAGTAATAGTTATGACCAGACATATAGATTGTAATCTAAGTAGACCCAATGAGGCCACCAGGGAGCTAAGTACTATGGTTATAGTTTTGTTAGTGCAACTAAATTGTAGACATTGTTGTCGATGTGATCGGATCGCTCATATTTCTCGGTATATGCTTGTATCCTATGACAACCGTCAGATGTAATAGATAATACATGTTAAAAGGCAACCCTTACTGTTATTATCTTCATGTTGATGTTTTCTGATGTATACATTGTTACGCGTCTAAACAGAATTATTCTGAGGTATACATTGTTGGTAATGTTGCGCGTCTAAACAGAATTATTTCATTATGATGTTGTCATATGTTGTTTCTTATGGTTACATGTTTATCTATATGCTATGACTATATACATCTTACCAGGAGGTGCTTCAGGCAGCGGAACCGGCATGTTCATAACTGCGTATAGGCTGTGAAGGCCCAGCATGTTTGTTTTGCTGCTATGTAGCGATATCTTTACCTGTCATGTATATTGTATATAAATCATACTTGCCCGGTTATATATTAAGTCATTATACATGCTTTTATTCTATTATCGTATGTGCATCATAAATATGTGCGTTTATTATCGTTTCTGTGCATGTCTCTTGCATGAGGTTGTATTGGTATGTGCAGACGGGTATATGCGGGTTTGCGGATTTCACGCAAAATTTACGCTCATTTTTATGTCTTGTGCTTTGTCAATCTTGCAGGGATCCAGACAATCCGTTCCTGACAATGCTAATCGGGTTGACATTTCCCCGACCATTTAATTATATATATCATGTATGATGGTTATATCTTCTATGTTTATGGTCATTAGTGCTATTCTTCCAATTTATATCAATCTGGGATCAACTCATATTTGCATATGATAGTATCATAATATGATATTTCATTCAAGATAGAGCCTCCCCTTGAAGTAAGTTAGAAATAATTAGTCTCTGGGAAGGCAGTGTAACGGTAGCTAGATTAAGGAATAGCACTGAGGGGTGCGAGTGCTCTACTACCGACGTCACACTGCTATTACAGGACTATAGTGAGTGAGTCACACGTACTAACGCTATGGGCCGGGGCATAGCTCTGAATGGGACATCCCTGTTAGCAGAGCCGATGTATCTACTTCTACGAGAGGTGAGGGAGTGGATAGTCGATAGGTGTAATATTAATTTAATTTCCATCATTTTTATGCTAATACATATTTCCACAGGCTTAAGGATTATCTTTAATTATGTCACAGTTTGTACTAATCTAAAGTAATCAGGGAGAGTGTTAGGCTATAGATTGGTAACTGATATATCCATCTATTTAACCGGGTTATGCGGTTAGATCCCGTATCAGAATAATTAATGCCAATCCACCTTAATGGACCGAGTGGGTATATCTGCCCCCATTAAGAGGGTCCAGTTATTGTTCTGTTATTAACAATCGTTTTAGTCATCCGTTACTGTTGGGTAAAGTATAATCATTAAAGTCATTCTTCGGTACTTCGTCTGTACTTATCACAGAATCTAAACTTAGCAGGAATTCAATATACATATTTATTTGTTTGTTAATAATGAAATATAGATTTATAACTTGAATATTATTATAAAAAACATTAAGAAAAATCGATTTTTCAGTGTATATAAAAAAAAATTCGCCTCGCGGCGAGCCCTTAAATTTCACTTTTTGGTGCGCAGTATCCTGAGGTAAGCCTCTACTCTATCAGGGTGAGAGAGAGGTGTGGGGCATCCCTCCTCCCAACCCAAAAACCAGCCCACCAAAAAAAGGGTAGGGAGGCGTCGCCCCCTTTTTAGGCAACCGGCAGAAAAAAGATTGCAGTAGAGAGAAGGCACTTTCCCCCATCTTTCCCTCTTTCTTTCCTTTCCCCTTTTGTTCCCCCTCCCTAAATCTGATTATAATCAAAAGGCGAAGCAGCGCCAAGTAGCGACGAGGGACTGAGACGCAGAGGGGAGGCAGACAGAAACCAAGCGGATGCGTGACCAGGAGAGGAAACCAGACGACAAAAAGAAAGAAGACCCAGACGAAATGAAACTTGCGCCGAAACTTGGCCCCTCGGTGATGCGGCGGCCTTGCATCGCGAATCTGCCCCCGAGAGAACACGCCCCAGCTCCAGAATGATTGACAGCTGCTCATTCGATTTATCCGAACATCATTAGAAAACTCTCCAAACAACTTTTGCGATTTGTGTCTGGTTCATTAAACTTAAACATGTATACATATCTCAGAAAACAAAGCACTGCCGTTCAAGTCACAAGCCACGCTCTTAACGTAGCATTAAGACCGCCGATGTGGGGCGTATGATTACAAGGAACTGCACACTTCTTCTTGTTCCAACAAAGCTTTTTATGAAAATCAAACAAATCCTTCTTTGGAACAGCCGAGGAAACAGAAAGAAAGCAGTCGGTTAATAACTAGAAAAAAGTCTGTAGAGACAAGGCGCTCCTGTTTAAAAGTCGGAGAGGAGGATCTATTCTCTCTTTCCCTTTCTCTCTCTCTCTCTCTCTCTCTCTCTCTCTATATATATATATATATATATATATATATATATATGTGTGTGTGTGTGTGTGTGTATCTCTCTCTCTCGCTCTCTCTCTCTCTCTCTCTCTCTCTCTCTCCCTCTTCCTTCCGTTTTTTGACCTGCGACCTGGGCGGGGGCATGTCGTGCTTCAGCCATCTAGCTTTCTGCACCCACCCCCGACACGCGGCCCTGCGGGGGTTAGCAGTGCTACAGCGGGGGTATCGGCCGTGACTGGGGGACTTGCACATAAGGGGGGGGGGGGGGGCTTCCCCCCCCCCCCCCCCCCTATCCTATGTCTTCACAGGGGAAAGGGAAGGAAGAGAGAGAAAAGAAAGTGAGGGGTCGCACCCCCCCCCCCCCCCCCCTCCCTCTTTCCCGACGACAGCAAGAGCGTCAAATGCGCTAGAAAGCTTTTTTGTGGAGCACCCAAAAACTTCCCCCCCCCCCCCCCCCCCCCCCCAAAAAAAAAACTTTCTCTTGTGAGTATTGCATGCTCTAGTATGGTAATCTCTGGTTACAAGAAGAGCCGACGCCGCAATCGCGGGCGTACCATGTTGTCACGGGCGCACCTAGAGGCGGCGCTTGCTGAGGCCAAGAGCGCCAGGCTTGATCTTTTGCAGGAAGCTGCTGAGCAAGGCAACGCCGACGCCCAAATGTGCCTGGCTGACCTTTACCTGAATGGGACAGAGGGCGCCCCCAGGGACCTCGCCAAGGCCGCGGAGCTTTTTGAACTGGCGGCAGAACAGGGACACGCAGAAGCCCAGCTGTGCCTGGCAGCCTGTTACGCACACGGAACGGGCGTCGGCCAGGACTTCGCCAAAGCTGCCAGGTGGTTCACGGGCACCGCGGAGCAAGGGCAGACGGACGCACAATGCCACCTGGGCGACTGCTACCTGGAAGGCCGAGGAGTGGCCAAAAATGAACTTAGAGCGGTGCGGTGGTATGGCAGAGCGGCTACCAAAGGGAACGCGACGGCGCAGTTGCGGCTGGGCGACTGCTACTTGGGGGCCAGAGGGGTTTCCCAGAACGAGGCCAGGGCCTTCCAGTTGTATCAACAAGCAGCTCTGCAAAATCTGGCGGACGCAGTTCCAGCTGGCAGCATGTTATCAGAATGGTTGGGGGACTCCAAGCAATCAGATCAAGGCGTTTGAATTCTTCAAGAAGCGGCGTTGCGAGGTAGCGACGAGGCGCAGTTCCGGCTAGCGCTATGCTACAGTTCTGGAGAGGGCATAGCACAAAACAGGGACCAGGCTGCCGCGTGGGCTGCCAAGGCCTCTGCGCAAGGCCATGCGAATGCGCGTTGTTTGCTGGGCGCTTACCATTTCTTTGGCGTCTCGGTGCCCAAGGACGAAGCTAAGGGCGCACAATACTGGTCGCAGGCGGCAGGTCTGGGCTCCGCCTTTGCACGGGAGTCTCTGGCCACCTATGTCGGATCGTGACCCTCCGTGTAGTAAGAGCTGCGCGTCCAGAAAGTACCCAAAAGAACAAGATTTCTTGTAATAAAAAAGCTTGGATGTGTGTCTTGCAAAAATTGTCCCGAGTACTGCCTTTTTCGGCCGTATCACATGCAGTAAAGAAAAGCAGGAAGGTCAGGGAGAAGTGCACGCGGCCGCGCTGCCCGGGCCAGGGAGGGGTGGGGGGTGGGGGGGGGGGGGTGGGTGGGGGGTCGTAACACCCCTCCCCCCCCCCCCCCACCAAAGTTCCGCGGTGACAGGATTCTTTTCTTTTGCACATAGGTTTAGCGTGATATAGCCGCTAAAGGCAAAAGCCGGCCAAGTACCAGACCCCGCTGCTCGCCCCCCCCCCTCCTCCTCCTACCCCGAGATTAGGTGGCGGCAGGGTTCAATGAGGCAGAAGCAGACGAGAGAGCAGAGGGTGCCCCAAGAAGAAGAAGTTTCAATAAAAACTTACTTTATTAATAAATTTAACTTTCTTTCTTGTCACACGGGTACCACAAAATTCTTGATCTCCCGACGACACATGGGCAGCGCCTCAGCTTCCCGGCGCACTGCCGGCGTCGGACGTATGATTGCAAGAAACTGTACATTTCTTCTTGTACCAACAGAGCTTTTGCGAAAATCAAATAAATAATTCTTTAGCTCAGCCGAGGGAACAGAAAGAAAGCAGTCGGGTAATAACTAGAAAAAGTCTGTAAAAACAAGGCGCCCTATTTTTTTTAATGTCGAAGAGAGGGAGGGCTCTCCTCTTTCTTTCCCCTTTTTTCTTTCTCTCCGTTTCCTCTCTCCTTCTTACCCCCGTCTTTCAACCTGCGGCTTGGGCGGGGGTAGGTCGAGCTACGACCATCTAGCTTTCTGCTCTTACCCCCGACACGCCGCCTGGGCGGGGGCAGGTAGCGCTACAGCGGGGGGATATTGGCAGTGGAAATTTTAGAAAATTAGAAAAACCAGAAACAGGTTTTCAGGATTTTCTTGGGGCAGGTCACTTGGGGTCCCCGCCCCCCTCCCTTCTCCCCCCCCCCCCCCCCGGCACTTTCCCCCTTCCCCGCACTTCCCTTCCCCCCCCCCCCCCCCCTCTTTCCCCCCTTTACCCGCACTTCCCCTCCCTCCGTCCTACATGTTTTTTTTCGGGAGCCAGACAAACCTGTAAATTTATTTTCTAATTTTCTAATTTTTGGATTTTACCTTCGACCTGCGGCTTGGGTAGGGGTAGCTATAGGTCGTGCTACTGCCATCTAGCTTTCTGCTCCTACCCCCGACACGCCGCCTGGGCGGGGGGTAGGTAGCGCTACAGCGGCGGGTATTGGCCATGGAAGTTTTAGAACATTAGAAAATCCAGAAACAGGTTTTCAGGATTTCTTGGGGCAGGTCACTTGGGGTCCCCCGCCCCCTCCCCTCTTTCCCCCTTTCCCCGCACCCCCCCCCCCCTCTGTCCTTCACATGTTTTTTTTCGGGAGCCAGACGAACCGGTAAACCTATTTTCTGGTTTTCTAATTTTCTAATTTTTGGATCTTACTTTGAATCTGCGGCTTGGGCAGGGGTAGGTCGTGCTACGGCCATCTAGCTTTCTGCTCCTACCCCCGACACGCCGCCCGGGCGAGGTTAGGTAGCGCTACAGCGGCTTTCTGTACCGGTGCAGGAAAATGAAAAATTAGAAAGTCCATCATTCAAAAACAGGGCTGGTAAATGAAGAATCCGGATTTGTTTTTTAAGTGTGTCTTTAACAAAGCGTCGTGGTTTCAAGATTTGTTGAATAAGCTGACGTCAAAGTCAAAAAAGCTCTGCCTCTTAACAAGAAAAGCATCTTGGCCCGCGGCGTGCGCTTGGCTGAACGACTTTTACTACTCGTCCCTGTAAAACGGCGGGTGGGAGGTGTATGGGAGAGCTAGGAGAGGGGCGGAAGCTTGACAACCGTGTTTGATCATGAACGAAGGGACGCGCACAAGGCATCACGTATTTGAAGCCCGTACCGTTGTTCGTGCTCGATGCACTGCATCCCACTCGCAACTCAGCCTACGTGGTGCTGCTGGCCCCGATGTCCGTCGTTCGCTACGTTTTGCCGCGAGCCCTGCCGGTTCAAGACTCGCAGCCACCCATCCTCCCCGTTTTCTTTCCCGGGTTGACCGCTTTCTTAGCAACTTCCCGGTTTTTAGCCACGAGTGGGTGTTATAGTCCGTCCGGACCCTATTGACGAAAATCACCCCAAAACTTATTTTCAAAAAATTATGGTTCTTCCGACAGGGTCTCAGACTTGAGGTGACCAAAAATAAAAGGTGGCAAATAAAGACACAAAGAGCACCGCCTGGTGCATGGCTGCTATTGCGATGGCGTGTTGTTGTTGTTGTTGTTGTTGTTGTTGTTGTTGTTGTTGTTGTTGTTGTTGTTGTTGTTGTTGTTGTAAAATTTAATGATAATAATACAACAGTTGCAGAGCAATCTAATTAATATTAAAAACAATATTAACTAAACCAGTGACAAGTTGGTGTGTAGCTTTCGACTGCGACGACTCCGCCGTATGTGTATACCCCCAGATATACGTCACTTTACTCATCTCGTGCCGATTCGAGACGCCAGAGCTTGCTCACTGCACTATATGATCCAGAGGCTCAAAAACAAAAAATGTTGTTGTTCTTGTTGTTGTTGTTGTTGTTGTTCAATTTATTAGTCAAAATGTTGTTGTTGTTGTTGTTGTTGTTGTTGTTGTTCAATTTATTAGTCAAAATGTTGTTGTTGTTATTGTTATTGTTGTTGTTGTTGTTTTTCAAGTCTTGTTGTTGTTTTGTTGTTATTGTTATTGTTGCTGTTGCTGTTCCTGTTGCTGTTGTTCAACGGTTGTTGTTGTTGTTGTTGTTGTTGTTGTTGTTGTTGTTGTTGTTGTTGTTGTTGTCCAATTTAATTAATCAACATTTTTAGCAAAATCAGTGCAAGATGGTGCGTGGCTAACGGCCTTCAGTAAAAGTGCCACTTTCATCCCCCGGTGACTCACCTGACCAAAAACGGTGACAGGTACTATGTGTTCAAAACTGAGCCACAGGGTTGCCAAAGCTTCACTTTTTATGTGTCAATTACAGGAATGACACCAACCCCTTTGTCGACGGTCGCCTCCCAGTCGGCGATGGTCTCCTTCCTTGCTTGCAGTACCAGAGTTAAGCGCTGACAAGGCTCATAACCCACTGGACAACGAGAGGGTCGTACTTGAATCTCATTAGAGATGAACGATAATACTGACACGTCACTAAGCGCCACAACCCCAAACCGCCAAAGCTTTGAATTCACCGTTACACTTAGAGTGATATAGGTAAAATAGGTAATTGTCCTTGGGGTGGGCCGGTATGACTAAACTTGATACTATTATTAATAAAATTGTCCATTGTATATACATATATATTATATATATATATATGTATATATATTATATAAATATACATATATATATATATTCATACAAGTGGCAAGTATTATATTATTAAAAGTGTTTGCGTAATATATATATATATATATATATATATATATATACATACATATATATATAACATGCATACATATATATATGTATATATATGTATTTACACAAGCACGGTTTAATAGAGAATACTTGCCACTCGTAGAGATGAGTGGGAAGAGTAAGTGAGGTACCAGAGAGTATACGTAGGGAAAAAAAAAGAAAGAAAAAAAAAAGGAGGTGAAATATGGGAAATAAGAACTGCGGCGAGAGAACGATATATATATTATATATATATATATATATATATATATATATATATATATATATATATATATATAAATACCTGCTTTTATATATATGTATATATATATACATATATATATATGTGTGTGTGTGTGTGTGTGTGTGTGTCCTTTTTATTTATTTATTTTTTACGCACTTTAATAAGAAAATACTTTCTACTACCGGTAGTAGGAATGAGTGGGAAGCGTAAGAGGAAAATGGAAGTGGTACCAAGAGATACAAAAAGAGAAAAAATGAACATATGTATATACGCTCCCGGAGGAGGAGGAGGAGGAGTGTGTGTGTGTGAGAGAGAGAGAGAGAGAGAGAGAAGAGAGAGAGAGAGAGAGAGAGAGAGAGAGAGAGAGAGCGAGAGAGAGAGAGAGAGGTCGGAGAGAGGTCGGAGAGAGAGAGAGAGAGAGAGAGAGAGAGAGAGAGAGAGAGAGATTTTTGGCACTTCATTTTTTCTGTTTTTGTATCTCTTGATACTTCTTATCATAAAATTTTAATGTAACACATGTGGACATGATCAGAGTTTATTGAATGAAATACGCGACTGTGACTGTTGCCTGGGGTCCAGGCGCTTCTCCAACGCCTCGATGCGAGCGTCTGACTTCTTCAGCTCCTCATCGATAAAATCGTCGAAGTTCTCTGTGGCTTTGTCGAAATCCGTAGCCTTCTTCTTGGTCTCGACCGCTGTTTGCAGCCTATCTAGAGAAGCTTCTGCTGTTATTCCGAGTCCTTCCCCGGGCCGTCGGGATCCCTTCAGCGCAGCTTTCTCCTCGTCGTACTCTCCGTCGTCTTCGTCCTCAAAGTCGTCATCTAGATCGCTATCTCCTGGTAAATCTACCAGTTCTAGTCGCGAATGGTCCCCGCCATCCGCTTCCACACGGTCATATCCTGCACCACGTGGCATGCATCTGGAAGCGCAATAATAAGTCACACAAACACCGGCCATGGATACGATGCAAGCTGCGGAAAGCAGCAAGATCTGTAGAGCTGGCGGGAGCGCTTGGATGGCCTCCACCAGTTCGGACTGGGACATACTCGGGTCGTCT
>WBZZ01005009.1:140000-147500 GCA_019918135.1 Paulinella micropora
TCATCAACAAAACATCATTAACAACAACACCACAACAACATCATTATCAGCAGCAGCAACCGTTGAACATCATCAGCAACAACAATAACAACATCATCAACACCGGCAGATGAAGCTAAGTATTAATATGTGCTCTCTGCGTCTGGAGGATCAGTAATTGCAAGGTGCACGACACTGTGACAACTCTTGCTGCGGTGATATTTATCATCCGTGGCATGGCTTGTACCGGTATATTATAGAAGCCTGACTACTTTAGGTTGACTCGGAATGTTAAGGATTGATCATGATTCTGAAAATACAATGATTCTCTTTTAGGCGGCGGAACTTGAATAAATATATATATTCTTTTCGACCAGACTCGTGACCGGCAAAACCGTGGCAAGTATCAAAGGCTCAGTAGTATTAAAACAGTGTTTGCGTAACGGTAACTAGTATTAATAATATATAGTATTATAACTTCAACTCATGAAACTTCAAAGACTTTAAATTTCATTCTGCGCCTACAACAAGGACGACGGTTCTCAGACGCTGTAAACTTTTAACTTCTCCAACGCCACGGTTATTAAATATTAATACTCATGATGATAACTAGTGGACCGTCACGGGCATCACTGTCTCAGGCTTGAACGCATGGCCCGGAGTCCGACTAGCCTCACTCAGCTGTCAGTATGATGGTTTTTTTCCAACTGAAGTCAGCCGAATTCTGAACTGAACTTCGGGTGACTTTCAATGTGACAGTGCACTTACTGTACTGCACGCTTGCTTTTCGTCGATCATGAAAAATTATATATTTTATCAAGTAGCCTGAGGATGAACGACTTTTAACTGAGTAATTGAAGAATGCTTGCTTTTCGTTGAGCTGAACTCCCGAGACTCGTACTCGACATAAACTGCACCTCAACGCAGCGAAAAAAAAAAAGAGAGGAGTCGACAAGGAGCGTCACGAGTTCAGTGAACTCAAGTGCTGGGCACAGAGGGGAGTCCAGAAAGAAGCAGGCCAGCGCAACATAAGTCAAAGAAAAGGGTTGCACAGCAATCTCGAAATTATGTCATGAACCGGCCGGCCCGCTTCATCGGGTCTCTGCATGACCTTAAACTGTGACTGCTTTTTTTCGCTTCAAATCCGACTTAGGTATCTAACTCTTGCATTCTATCTCTTCGTCTTCCCATTCAGCCCTATGAGTGGCAAGTATTTTTGAAAACAGTGCTTGCGTCAAAAAACAGTATTCAAAGATACGCGTACAGCTGTCTTAGTCTGTTACATGGTTAAAGCGTTACACAAATATCTCACACTGCTGGAGACCAGGATGGTCGCCGGCTGGTTGCGTACGGCAGGCGCGACTTGTGGGGGTGTGGCGGAGTGCAACAGATCACGTTGCTCAACGAATACAAGCAAAAACATGAGAGAAATAAAGCACGTCGCGATTCAGAAAAGAAAGCTGCTTCTGAGCAAGAGTTGAAGGAGGACAAGCAAACAGCGCCAAATATGTACGCAAACACTCTTTCAGGAGAGAATACTTGCCACTGGGAGGAATGAGTGGGATGCGTGAGTATGTGCATGATTTTAAAGTATGTATATGGTTTTATGTATGTGTAGATGTAAATTCATTGTAAATGTACAATGGAAGGCGCAAACATTTTTCACTGCAGAAAGTTGCGAGATAGAATAATTACTAGCAAAGCCTACAAAATCAGGTTTGACGATGGTGTATTGCCAAATAAACCCAACCGACAAACAGAACGAAGCAGACTGCAGGAAGTTTTAGCAGAGAGCTTTCTAGCGACCCTGAGGATCATGACTATTAAAAGGAAGGTCAAACTTGTGTTTTTGTTGCAACTCCACATCTTCAGCCTCACGTCAACGCGAAGGGAAACTCACTACTCGTAACGATAGTAAGTTCTGCGCTTCTTGTGGCTTTCTCCTTCCTCTTTCACGGCCCTGGTTCGCTTCTGCGGCGAATGTGGCGACAAAGGCGCGGCCGAGTTTCCCGCCCAGTACCTGTATGTGTATGCAGGTATGTACGTACGTACGTACGTACGTATGTATGTATGTATGTATGTATGTATGTATGTATGTATGTATATATACCTGTCGCCATAGTCTACCAACACCTCCTCCTTGGTTGATATGTTCTTCAAAGCTTGCAGCGCGATAAACAACCCACCGGTGCTCGCGTCGCGCTTTTGTACGAATTCTGCGTTGGGCTCTTCTGTGACTTCTCTATAATCGTTCACAAACCTGAGCAGAAAAGATGTTGGCTTACTACTATTGTGATGATTCGACTATTTTCCTTTCTTCGATTTTTCTTCTCCTCCCTGCTCCTTCCTGCCTCTTTCCTCAAAATTTTCCTCTCGTTCAGCTCTTTCTTCTCCTTCAAATCTTTTGGCTTTCCTCTTCCTACATTTTTTCTTTATTTCTTCAGTACGATGGACCTGGTCTCGTTCCCGTAATGCATTGCATCGAGCACGCACTCGTCGTCGTAATCAAACAGATAGCGCGTTTCCTACATAATATCACACACATGCATAAAGAAAACTACCATATTTTCGAAATTTTCGCGCGTATTTCCGGTAATTTCCCGGAAACTGACCACGTTTATTTATGCGTCTCACTGCTATCAGCTATCTTTACTGGGTATGGCTTACATGTAAGATAGCGATTCATTCGCAAAATACAAAAACGGCAACAAAGATTAGTAATATATAGAAGGCATATCATGTGTTGTTAGCATCTGATCAAGCTACCATACAGTCGCGAGGCGTGCCGATGACTCCGGTGTAGTGGCCTAGCTGCTCCCTAGATAAAGAAAGAGGAAGAGGAAGGAGCAGAAGGAGGAGAAGGATAATAATAATAATAATAATAATAATAATAATAATAGTGTATCTCCTGCCAATTGCTGAGCCAAAAGGCCATGTGCATCCAGTCCTCCATTCCATAAGGAAAGTCTCCACACCAATCGGTGGAATAAAGGAAGTGACGGCATAGAACATTACTCTAGGAGCTTTATACCAATCAGCCCATGGAAAGGACCGATGGCCTATGTACTCCCTAATAATAATAATAATAATAATAATAATATAATAATAATAATAATAATAATAACAACAACAACAACAACAATAATAATAATAATAATAATAATAATAATAATAATAACAATTTCAATAATAATAACAATAATAATAGTGCTTCTCTGTCAATGGCTGATGCATTTCTGCACATGCGCCTCCATCGTCTCACCCGTGAGGGGAGTACGAAGAATTGACGATAAGCTCTAATGACACCCCCGCAAGGGCAGTTCCAACACTTCCAGACGGGCCGGTATGTTCAATGAAAATACTGGTCCAGACGGATCGGTATGTTCAATGAAAATACTGGTGGCACCGACGGGAATCGAACTGGCGACAGGGCCCAGATGGTAGAACTTGACCACTGGGCTATCACGGTGTCCAAAATAACAATAATAATAATAATAATAATAATAATAATAATAATAATAATAATAATAATAGTGCTTCTCTGTCAATGGCTGATGCATTTCTGCACATGCGCCTCCATCGTCTCACCCGTGAGGGGAGTACGAAGAATTGACGATAGGCTGTAATGACAAATAACAATAATAATAATAATAATAATAATAATAATAATAATAATAATAATAATAATAATAATAGTGCTTCTCTGTCAATGGCTGATGCAAATCTGCACATGCGCCTCCATCGTCTCACCCGTGAGGGGAGTACGAAGAATTGACGATAGGCTCTAATGACACCCCCGCAAGGGCAGTTCCAACACTTCCAGACGGACCGGTATGTTCAATGAAGATACTGGTGGCACCGACGGGAATCGAACTGGCGACAGGGCCCAGATGGTAGAACTTAACCACTGGGCTATCACGGTGTCCAATAATAATAATTATAATAATTATAATAATAATAATAATTATAATAATAGTGCTTCTCTGTCAATGGCTGATGCAAATCTGCACATGCGCCTCCATCGTCTCACCCGTGAGGGGAGTACGAAGAATTGACGATAGGCTCTAATGACACCCCGCACGGGCAGTTCCAACACTTCCAGACGGACCGGTATGTTCAATGAAGATACTGATGGCACCGACGGGAATCGAACTGGCGACAGGGCCCAGATGGTAGAACTTGACCACTGGGCTATCACGGTGTCCATAATAATGATAATAATAATAATAATAATAATAATAATAATAATAATAATAATGATGATAATAATGATAATAATAATAATAATGATAATGATAATAATAATGATAATAATAATAATAATGATAATAATAATAATAATGATAATAATAATAGTGCTTCTCTGTCAATGGCTGATGCATTTCTGCACATGCGCCTCCATCGTCTCACCCGTGAGGGGAGTACGAAGAATTGACGATAGGCTCTAATGACACCCCCGCAAGGGCAGTTCCAACACTTCCAGTTGGGCCGGTATGTTCAATGAAAATACTGGTCCAGAAATAGACCGGTATGTTCAATGAAAATACTGGTGCCACCGACGGGAATCGAACTGGCGACAGGGCCCATATGGTAGAACTTGACCACTGGGCTATCACGGTGTCCATGATAATAATAATAATAATAATAATAATAATAATAATAATAATAATAATAATAATAATAGTGCTTGTCGGTCAAGGGCGGATGCAAATCTGTACATGTGCCTCCATCGTCTCACCGGGGAGTACGAAGATCTGACCGATAGCTCTACTGACACCTCCACAGGGCAGCTCCAAGCCTTCCAGACAGACCAATACCTTCAAAGAAAACACACTTTGAAAATACTGGCACCGACGGGAATCGAAATGGCGACAGGTCCCAGATGGTATTGAACTTGACCACTGGGCTATTGCGGTGCCAAGGATGATGATGATGATGATGATGATGATGATGATACTACTACCACTAAAAATAATAAGAATGCGGTGCGCGAAATACTACCCCCCCCCCCCCCCTTCCCATCGTCACTTTTCCTCTCATTCTCACGTGTACAACTTTTACAGCCTTGAAGCAATCTCAGCCATTCATTTTGGCACTACTTTGTAATGACACATTACATTCGAATGTCATAATTTCAACTTTCTCCTAAAAAATAGCTCGTGACAAGCTTGCGAAAACACAAAAAATCAGCCTCTAAACCCCTCTGGCACAACTCTTAGAGCCTTGGAGCATTCTCAGCCATTCATTTTGGCACTACTTTGCCAAATCTTTGTAAATATCTATTTCAACTGGTTCAATACCTAGAGCGCATCCCGAAGTTATAAAACCAAGAAATCAGCCTCTCAACCCTTCAGGCACAACTTTTAGAGCCTTGGAGCATTCTCAGCCATTCGTTTTGGTGCCGGCTAGTTCGCTTCGGGCACGTACAATTGGGGGGGGGGGGGGGGGGCGGGCGGACCCTTTCCACAGTCGACAGGGTACGTTCCATTGCCGGAGGTAACCGGCATAAACCCTTCTGGCACAACTCTTAGAGCCTTGGAGCATTCTCAGTCATTCATTTTAGTGCCGGCTAATTCGTCGTGGGGTATGTACAATTGCAGGGCTGGGGTTCCCAGGGGAGGGCTCCCCGGACCCCCTTCCCCGCCGGCAAGGTACGTTCGATTGCTGGAGGTACCGGGAAGTACTCCCAAAAAAACAAGGCATTTCGGCATTCAGGTAACGTAAATATTTACGTGAATTCCAAAAAAATTATATAAGCATCGAGTCTGGGGCTAGCCACCCTGCAAATACGAGCTCCCAACTCCTCCTGATTCCCACAAACCATGATATATTCCGACAGCGGGTGCAGAAAATAGGCCCAAAAACAAGGAATTTTCGCATTCAGGACACTCACCTGACGCAAATATTTGTGTGAATTCCAAAACAACAATCAACCAGCATCAACATCGAGTCTGGGCTAGCCACCCTGCAAATATGAGCTCCGAACTCCTCCTGGTTCCCACAAGCCATGGTTTATTCCGACAGCGGGTGCAGAAATGGGGTGAAAAAACGAAGGAATTTTGCATTGAGGACACTCGCTGACGCAAATATGTACATGAATTCCAAAAAATTATACCAGCATCAACATCGAGTCTGGGGCTAGCCACCCCAACTCCCCCTGGCTCCCACAAACCATGATTTATTCCGACAGGGGGTGCCGATGATTTATTCCGACAGGGGGTGCAGGAATGGTGTGGAAAAAAAAAATAAAAAAAAATTGGCATTCAGGACACTCCCCTAACGGAAATATTTGCGTGAATTCCCACACACACACAAAAAAAAAAAAAAAAAAATCAGCATCAACATCGAGTCTGGGCTAGCCGCCCTGCAAATATGAGCTCCCAGGTCCAAACTTTTCAAGTATGTACACTGGTCCAAACTTTTCAAGTATGATAGTCTGTTGAAGTATGACACAGGGTTATTCATGACACCGGTCCAAACTTTTCAAGTATGTGCACTGAGGACCGTGGCACACTAGCACAGACCAGCCAGGCAGAGACAGTCCGAGGCACACATACACAAACATATCATGAATCCTGGTTCCCAAAAACCATGATTTATTCCGACAGGGGTGCAAAAATGTCCACCCCCCCGGGGGGGGGGCACAATTTCCAATACCCCACCTTTCAGGGATAATAATAATAATAATAATAATAATAATAATAATAATAATAATAGTGCTTCTCTGTCAATGGCTGATGCATTTCTGCACATGCGCCTCCATCGTCTCACCCGTGAGGGGAGTACGAAGAATTGACGATAAGCTCTAATGACACCCCCGCAAGGGCAGTTCCAACACTTCCAGACGGGCCGGTATGTTCAATGAAAATACTGGTCCAGAAATAGACCGGTATGTTCAATGAAAATACTGGTGGCACCGACGGGAATCGAACTGGCGACAGGGCCAATAATAATAATAATAATAATAATAATAATAATAATAATACTATATCTGAGGCGTACTGATGCAGCTAATGGCATATCCTCAACGGACATAAGCCTCCAATACCCTTGTTCGAGGTCCTCCACCCCCCCGTGTCAGTCTCTCGCCTGATGATCGGGGCCACCGATGGAGCTCCTGAGGGCAAGACTGCACTAAGCCGAGGTTATTCCGCAGTCCCAGCAACCTCTTGCAAGACGTCACCGAATGTGCAAGTGCATACACCAAGCGCGGTTGCTAGAGCTGCCTCGAAACCCCACCCATAACAATCTGGTGTCTGCTGGGTCCTGGGCTATCAACCAGCATATGCGGAGTTTAAGATCTTTTACGCGCGCAACGACCCTCCTCCCCAGCATCTACCACCAAAGGGTTATGAGTTGGCGTCACAGTTTAACGCCTTGAGGCCATTGGGCTGGAACTCTGTTTAGCAAGTGTGACTAGGTTTTTTCATCGGGATTTCCCTCAAATATGTCACAGTCAACACTCCAAGGCAGATTTACTATATCTGAGGCGTACTGATGCAGCTAATGGCATATCCTCAA
>WBZZ01005009.1:167500-170000 GCA_019918135.1 Paulinella micropora
GTAAATAAAGTAAAAGCAACACTCATAAGGACATGCACGCTTTCCTCACACCCACACTCACCGACCTTTTCAACAAAGCAATAGAAGAAAATAAATACACAGGCGCACTCAAGACAACAAAAGTAATATAGCTATACAAAACCAGCGACACAAGCATGCCAGCCAACTACAGGCCAATATCATTACTACCTATGTAGCTAAAGTATTCGACACAGTAATAAATAAACAAATATGAATCACTTAAAAAAACATGACATAATATCACATACACAGTACGCTTTCCGGCCTAACTCAAGCACAACAATGACAGTCCAAACAATAATACACCAAATACAAAAACAAAAAGATGAAGAAGAGCTAGTGCTAACACTATATGTAGATCTCTCGAGAGCATACGAAACAGTAGAGCATTCAAAGCTACTCGACAAACTTGGACGCAGTTTCAATTTCGCCGAGGGTACAGTCCAGTTCTTTGCATCCTACTTCTCGAAGCGCACTCAAGACGTCCACACACAAAACGCCAAGTCACACAAACGCACAATCACGCATGGTACCCCACAAGGCAGCAAACTCTCCACCACCTTCTTCCTACTCTATAGCAATCATACAACCAACATCAGTATACACATGCGCAGATGACACGACGCTTACAATAACAGCGAAAAAGCCTAACAACCTGCAAGAAAAAACGCAAACAGAAATAACAAAATTAATAAAACTACTTCCACTCCAACAACCTAGTACCAAACCCAAAAAAAACAACATATACAATTTGCCAAAACAAAACAAATAAACATTAACAACCACACCTTGAAGAATGCCAACAAGCAAAACTCCTAGGTATAACACTCAAACATAATCTCAGAGTTGATCAACATATCAACAACATAGCCCGCAAACTTCAATCCACAATCAACTCCCTACTGTACGCCAAAAATTTCTAGGCATAAAAACAATGAAACAACTATATTATACACCTCATACAAAACATCTCCATCTGGGGGACTCATGACAACAAAAAGATATACATACAACCGCTGATAAAAATCCATAAAAATAATCAGAATGATTACAAAAACACACTACCGAGCACACACCAAACCACTATTAGACTTCAATTGCTCGACATCACCCACCTACACCCTCCGTGTACGCATAGAAAACCATCCATGAATTTACCCCAAAAAAAAGAACTGAACAGACCACTCCACAACAACACCTTTAACCCCATCCACACAAAACACGACATTCAACAAAAAGCAGCCTCTTTGTCAACCACAAAGACCCATACCTGAGATCTTTGCAAATCAATGGAAATCAATCCCAAAAGACATGACATCAATCAAACTCTTCAAAAAAGCACTAATTGCATACTTCAAAAACACCAACAAAAATCATAATACATATACAAACGCGCCGCGGAAAAACACACACACACACACGCAACAACAACAACAACAACAACGCCAGACCTACCCCCCTTGTTTGCTACTTGGAGAAGACGTCTCTGAATCTGTCGACGTATATGCTCAACCATGCCCCACCCCAACTTAATCCCCCTTTTTATCTTTCTCCCACATCACTTTAAGTGATAATGAAAAAGGAAAGAGGGGGCCAGCCATATCTAAACGACCACGCTGAAATAACATACACCCATATCATAGTATATACAACATATCGCAAAAAAAATCAAAAGATAAATATAAATATTAATCATATTGGTCTGAGCCGCCTAATATCCAATTGATGTATTCTTTAATATGTTCAATTGAATAACTAGGTTTCCACCTTAGATAAAGGTATAACTTACTTGCTATACTTTTCACGTAAATGTTCCCTGAGTCCAATTATAAAAATTGTCCTCTCAATAAATACGACGACGACGACGACGAAGAAGAAGAAGAAGAAGAAGAAGAAGAAGAAGAAGAAGAAGAAGAAGAAGAAGAAGAAGAAGAAGAAGAAGAAGAAGAAGAAGAAGAAGAATTAGAAGAAGACGAAGAAGAAGAAGAAGAAGAAGAAGAAGAAGAAGAAGAAGAAGAAGAAGAAGGATATATATATAGAGAGAGAGGAGAGATCGAGAGAGCGAGCGAGCGAGCGAGAGAGAGAGAGAGAGAGAGAGAGAGAGAGAGAGAGAGAGAGAGAGAGAGAGAGAGAGAGAGAGGAGAGATCGAGAGAGCGAGTGAGTGAGTGAGAGAGAGAGATCGAGAGAGAGAGAGAGATAGATAGATAGATAGATAGATAGATAGATAGATAGATAGATAGATAGATAGATAGATAGATAGAGAGAGAGAGAGAGAGAGAGAGAGAGAGAGAGAGAGAGCGAGAGAGCGAGAGAGAGAGAGAGAGAGAGAGAGAGAGAGAGAGTGAGAGAGATCGAGATCGAGAGAGAGAGAGGGAGAGAGAGAGAGAGAGAGAGAGAGAGAGAATATAAATTTCTAGAATCTAGATCTTCCTCCTTACAATCTTCAACTAGTTCCTAGATTTTTATCATTTTTGCCTA
>WBZZ01005009.1:182500-185000 GCA_019918135.1 Paulinella micropora
GGAGGCGCAGACGATGCAGGGCACGAGGTACGTATGTATGTATGTATGTATGTATGTACGTATGTATGTATGTATGTATGTATGTATGTATGTATGTATGTATGTATGTATGTATGTATGTATGCATGCATGCATGCATGTATGTATGTATGTATGTATGTATGTATACATGTATGGATGTAGGTTGACTATGGGAGGACTTCCCTCTTGTCCTGGCTGCTTTTCATGATATGTAAGTATGTATGTAAGTATGTATGTATGTATGTATGTATGTATGTATGTATGTATGTACGTACGTACGTACGTACGTACGTACGTACGTATGTATGTATGTATGTATGTATGTATGTATGTATGTACGTACCGTACGGTACGGTACGGTACGTACGTACGTACACACTCGTACACGTACGTACGGAAGCTTTTCGTGATATGCATGCATGTATGTATGTATGTATGTATGTATGTATGTATGTATGTATGTATGTATGTATGTATGTATGTATGCATGCATGCATGTATGTATGTATGTATGGTATGTATGGTATGTATGTATGTATGTATGTATGTATGTATGTATGTATGTATGTATGTATGTATGTAAATATGTATGTATGTATGTAGGTTGACGATGGGAGAATTTCCTTATTATCTTGGCTGCTTTTCATGATATGTATATATCTATGTATGTATGTATGTCCGTAGGTTGACTATGGGAGGATTTCATTCGTATCTTGGCTGCTTTTCATGATTAACTGGGTGTGCATCTTTACATCCGCCGGGTACGTACATACATGCAAAGATACATACATACGTACGTATATACATACATACATATATACATACATACATACAGACAGACAGACAGACAGACATACATACATAAATACATAGGCTTCTCTTCTACCTCAAAGAAAGTGCGCATCGTCAAACCCATATGCATAAATAGATACATAGATACATATGCATACATACATACATACATACATACATACATGCATGCATGCATGCATACATACATACATACATACATACATGCATGCATAACATGCATGCATGCATGCATGCATACATACATACATACACACATACATACATACATACATACATACATACATACTTACTTACTTACTTACTTACTTACTTACATATATACGTAGGTTTCTCTTCTACCTGAAGAAAGTGCGCATAGTCAAGCCTCAGCATACCAAGCTCAAACGATCCGGGTCAGATCACCGGTATGTATGTATGTTTATGTGTGTACGTGTAGTGTTTTATTTTTGTGCCTATCTATCTATCTATCTATCTATCTATCTATCTATCTATCTATCTATGTATCTGTCTATTTATCTATCTATCTATCTATCTATCTATCTATCTATCTATCTATCTATCTATCTATCTATCTATCTAGCTAGCTACCTACCTACCTGCCTGCCTACCTACCTACCTACCTACCCACCTACCTACCTGCCTACCTACTAGCCGTCTTCTCTTGGAGGAGTCCGCCTCCTCCGCCTCCATCCCTGACTACTCCTCGGCGTCCTGCAACGACAGCAGTGGCAGCTTCAGCGAATACAGCCAGGAGAAAGTAAAAACCCCCACCATCAAAGAGATCCGAGAGAACAAGACGGCCTCCAACATGTGGGGGACCAGTTACTACCGTTTAGAGAAACCGCCCGGCAACGATTGAAAACACACTGAGCCCGTGCACCACGCGAAGTATCTGACAGTATCATCATCTACTCTTTAGAAACGCACATTTACTTTATATAGATACATACTTTTTATTTTCATGATAATGGATAGATCTGGGCATTATTGCCAGTGTTCTTGCTGACGACACGTTTCAAGTGGCCAAGTACCTCCAACTTTGAACTTATGTTTCTCCATTAATGAGTTTTGAGATACGACCGTGCTGAGCGCGTCCTTTGAAAGCTTGTCTTGAGCTTTCTTCTTGTGCTTTCAGCAAGTCGTAGCTCTACAGCTGACAGAGAAAGCTGAGGTCAAAAGTTGACGATTTGCCAGTGGGATGTTCTCAGTTATAGTGGTGGATGGGACCGCGAGTAACTTAAGAGGGGCTCGTGCGGAAGAAAACATGGTAGGGGTCATGGCTTCCTATGGACCGCAAATCTAAATGAATGTGCGAATTCAGAATCCTGTCACCACTTCGACTTGGACGAAGACACTCTCCTAGCCTTTCCTCCAGTGCTTTCGCCTCCTCAGCTCTCAATGACATTGCGGCGCCTCATCACTGATCGTACAAGTGACAAGTAGTAAGTTAACACTGATTTCCCGTAGTAAATATAAACATCCCACTCCTGCTAGTGGCAAGTATAAATAGTGTTTGCGTTGAAAAAAAAAAAAAAAAAAAAAAAAAAAAAAAAAAAAAAAAAAAAAAAAACAAGGCGGACCAAGTGGCACTGCCCGGTGTATGCCCCGTTCTATAGTTCTCCCCTCTTGCCGTAATACCTGCGTATTACCGGTGGTGACTATAGTT
>WBZZ01005009.1:207500-210000 GCA_019918135.1 Paulinella micropora
AAGACGACAAAACCCTAGCAACTGAAGTGCTTGCTTTGGAGTCATACATAAAGAAGATCCAGAAAAAGAAAGGCCAGGGAGATGTGAAAGGAATAATAAGAAAGATCGAGCAAAAGAAAGGACAGGAGGACATAAAAGGCAAACAAGATTTGCAAAGGCTGGGACGAAACAAAAGACAGAACGCCAGGGAAAAGGCAAAGTTGAAAGAAAACGAGCTGTTGCAATTTTGGTCCCAGAAGAAACAGCAAGAAGATAGTCAGAAAGAGGCCTCAAGAGAATCAAAGCAAATTGCAAGGAAGGAGGCGAAGCTGGGCTCATCGGGAACGAAAGCAAAAGGCGAAGGAACCAACAAAGAAAACAACATGGTTGCTAACGTGGCGAATTCACAACTCACGCTCGAGGCTGGCAGAAAAGACAAGCAAAACATGACTACGCAAGAAAGCCTGGTGAAAAGCACGGCAATGGCAGCGATTGAAGCAAAAGAGCCCTTTGTGTCGAACCCTTGTACAAAGCTGGACATATCGCCTGCTAAACATGAGAGCAAGGTCAAGAGTTTGGCTAAGAAGTTGTGTGTGAATTCTGCCGCCGCAGCCAAGCTGACATACAAGCAGATGCGCCTGGCTCCTCCTCCGCCTCCTGGTCGACCTCCCAGCCATGCTTTCCTAACCGACCCCGCCCAGCAGAACCAAACAAGCACTGCCATATGCAAGCCAAACAGCCAGGCGCTGACCGAGACAGCCCAACACCAAGCAAGCTCTTCTGCCATACTGACAAGAAAACAGCGCCAACAGCTGACGCTCAAAGCAGCAACCGTGGCCAGCTCTGAGAAGGCCGAAGCGCAGAGAAGGAAGGAAGAAGAATTAGCGAAGGGTATTTTTTGCTCACAGGCCGAACAGGGGCAAGCGGTACAGGTGCAATACACGGCAGATGGACGCTTGTCAGAAAGAAATTTGGACGCACACTCAGAATCTGTCGTGAGCGCCCAAGATAGTAGGATGGGCAACATGGCTGGGGAGAAGGATGTCAAGAAAGAGAGCACTGTTGCAACATCTGCCGAATCCGATGAAAATGTGTGCAGCATCAACATATTGCAAAACACACAGGAAAAGAAGAAAGGACGAGGGAAAGAGCCAGCAAAAGAGAATCTGGCAATCCAGCCTTCGCTGGGGAGCAAATCCGCATTGACCTTGGCTAAGAAGCTAGGCATGGTTCCTACCGCCTCAGCCAAGCCTAAAGAAAAAAGGCAGAGGCCACCGGCTCCTCCTCCGCCTCCTGGGCGCCCTCCCAGCCACGCTTTCAAGCCAAGCAGCCAAGCGCTAATCGATACCACCCAGCAACACCAAGCAAGCTCTTCTTCTGCAATGCTGACCAGAAAACAGCAGCAAAAGCTGACGCTCCAAGCAGCTACCGTGGCCTGCTCTGAGAAGGCAGAAGCGCAGGAAAGGAAGGAGGAAAAAGAAGAAGCGCAAGGTGCGTGCTGTGAGGTCCAAGCGGAACAGGCGCAAAGCATGACAGAGAAGTGCGTCTTGGAGACGAATCTGGTCGATCAGGTGGAACGACAGGCCTCAGACGAGACCAATCTCGACAAGCAGATGAATGCTTCGCCTGCAAACCTGTCTGCATATCTGCCCACAAGCCTTGCCTGCCTGGCTGCAAATCGCACGCCCGCAAGCTTGCGTGTAGCCTTGCCTGTCTGGCTGCAAAGCCGCCTCTCTGAACTTGGCTCAGCGGCAAGGTTGGACACGCAGTTGAAACATGTCGCCAGCGATTTGGTTGAAGATGGCGGCAGGTGCGATGTTGAGGAGAAAGAGGTTAGACAAGAGAGAGGGGAAAGAGAGGCGCAAGCTGGCAATGGTGAGAAATTATCTGGAGGAAATGCCGAAGACGAGCCGAAGGACCATGGACAGAAGGTAGCAGAGCAGAATGGCGAGAAGTCCAAACAGGTAGATGAGGGTGGGGTCCAATCAAAGGAAATGACTGCGCTGCGGAAAGCAAAGGAGCGGGAACAGGAACATCAGCGACAAGACTGCTCAGACGAGATCGAATCAAAGGCAGAAAGTTTGAAACAAGCGGAAGAAGAGGAGCAAAAGTCTCAGCCAGAGAGCAACCGGGAGAGAGAAGCTGAAGAGCGGGAGCAAGGGAGCGAGGTCGAATCAAGTCAAAGCACCGTGCTACAGGAAGCAGAGGCAGAAGAACAAGAAACTGAAGCAAAGAGCCACCGCCACGAGACAGAACCTGAGGAGACGGAGCAAAGGAATCTACTCCAAAGGAGGAATGGCAAGAGCAAGGAGAGGAAAGAGAGCCAGAGCGGCCAAGATGACAGAGACCACAAGCAGATGCTCGACGTTGCCAAGCATGCGAAGGCCCTTAGTACCCCTGTCGCTGCCACGCGCGCTCATTCACGGTATGTACCTAGATACATACATACATACATACATACATATGCTCACTTGTTTCTGTACATAGCAATATACATAAATATATATACTATCTTATATAT
>WBZZ01005009.1:215000-232500 GCA_019918135.1 Paulinella micropora
TCGCGGGTGGCACACACACCAGAAAATTGAGGTCTTGTCCCACCAGCCCCCCTCCTGCAATTGAACGTACCCTGTCGACAGGGGGGGTCGGGGGGCTTTCCCACCGGGAACCCCAGCCCGGCGATTTCACGTACCCGTTTATTCGCGGGTGGCACCAACACCAGAAGATTGAGGTCTTGTGCCACCACCCGCCGTTTGTGCACACCAGAGGGAGTTAGCGGCTGTTATTTGGTGTATCTGATGAGCTCTTCGAAAATATTAAAATTGTGGCGCCGGGTGGCCTACACACCGGAAAATTGACGTTTTTGCGCCACCAGGCGCCGTTTGCGTACACCCGAGGGAGTTTGAGGCTGATGTTTGGTGTACCCGACACCTCTAGGTGCGCTCTCTTCGGAGATAAAAAGTTTTTGTGGCGGGTGGCACAAAAACCAGAGATGTTAGGTTTTGGTGCCGCCCGGGGGGCCCCTCCATCCGGGAAGGGGGGGGGGGGGGGAGGGGGGAGTGCACGAAGCGCACCGCAAACCATCCTTTCAGGTGTTGGCGCAGCCCATAGTTACTATTATTGTTATTATTACTAGTATTATTATAAATATTATTATTGTTAGTATTATTACTATTATTACTAATATTATTATAATTATTATTAGTAGTATTAGTAGTAGTAGTAGTAGTAGTAGTAGTAGTAGTAGTAGTAGTAGTACCATCATCGTCACCATCATCATGATCGTTCTTATCAGAATCATTATTATTATTATTATTATTATTATTATTATTATTATTATTATTATTATTATTGTTGGACACCGTGATAGCCCAGTGGTCAAGTCCTACCATCTGGGCCCTGTCGCCAGTTCGATTCCCGTCGGTGCCACCAGTATTTTCATTGAACATACCGGTCCGTCTGGAAGTGTTGGAACTGCCCTTGCGGGGGTGTCATTAGAGCTTATCGTCAATTCTTCGTACTCCCCTCACGGGTGAGACGATGGAGGCGCATGTGCAGAAATGCATCAGCCATTGACAGAGAAGCACTATCATTGTTATTATTATTATTATTATTATTATTGTTGTTATTATTATTATTATTATTATTATTATTATTATTATTATTATTATTATTATTATTATTATTATTATTATTATTATTATTATTATTATTATTATTATTATTATTATGGAGGGGTGCACAGTATGGCACCCCATGGAAGAGGAGGTGGTTGGGCCTCTTCCCACTGGTTCCGAGGCTATGTTGTTGTGTTGTTTTCATAAAACATACACCACGTGGGGTCAAAAGGGTATATATATTCCGAGATCTAGGGGTGGTGACGGGTTTCGAGGCGTCCCAGACACTTACCGCAAAACGTCCTCATGCGCTCGCAGACCGCATGAAATGTCTGCTACCCCCCTTGAGTACCTCCATTCGACTTATACCCAGGCTTGTGGAACTCTCATAGGGAACATCAATCATTTGCAGTTGGTTCTCTGCAAGGTATCCGACACGCCGGGCGGGTAGCTATTCAGGGATGGTTAGAGTCACTCTTCCCTCCCCAGCATTCACTGTGTGACTGTTGGGTCGAGGATGGAGGCGCATGGTCCTTGGACTCAGCCATGACAGATCAATACATTATTATTATTATTATTATTATTATTATTATTATTATTATTATTATTACTGGATGCACATGGCCTTTTGGCTCAGCAATTGGCAGGAGATACACTATTATTATTATTATTATTATTATTATTATTATTATTATTATTATTATTATTACGTCTGCAGCTTCAATAACCTGGGTGGAAACAGCATATTATTATTATTATTATTATTATTATTATTATTATTATTATTATTATTATTATTATTATTATTATTATTATTATTATTATTAGGCGCATGTGCAGATTTGCATCAGCCATTGACAGAGAAGCACTATTATTATTATTATTATTATTATTATTATTATTATTATTGTTATTATTATGAATTGCCTTGAAGAGCTAATTTCTATTCTTCACTTGCTCATGCATGCAAATTTGTAATGACAGCAAGCACGTTGCATGCATGTACTTTATGGCTAAAACAGACTGTCAGTGCCTTTTACTTATTTACCTTACATGCTCATGCATACAAAGATAGCGTTGTAATAAACAGTAGAACACAAAGCATGTATATATATATTCTGTAGACGGTTGATACAAACAGTGGTTGCCTTGCAGAGCCTCAGCGCGGCTTTGCTGGTCTTTCTTCTTCTTCTTCTTCTTCTTCTTCTTCTTCTTCTTCTTCTTCTTCTTCTTCTTCTTTTTTCTTTCTTCTTTCTTCTTTCTTCTTTCTTCTTCTTCTTCTTCTTCTTCTTCTTCTTCTTCTTCTTCTTCCTTCTTCTTCTTCTTCTCCTCCTCCTCCTCCTCCTCCTCCTTCTCCTCCTTCTCCTCCTTCTCCTTCTCCTCATCATCCTCCGAGTTTATGTTTTTTGAGTGTGTGTGTGGGGGGGGGGGGGGGGGGAGCGTTTACTCGCCAGCTTGTTTTATTCTCGATCTACCAACGAAAGCTTGTCATACAATCTTGTTTTCCATGCTTTGAATTCTCTTGTAAGTCATCTTACATCTGTTTACTTCTTTCCTTTATATATTATTCATTCGTTCAGTCTATTATTCATTTATTGTTTTCTGTGTTTCTGTAGGTGGTTCTACTCATCGTCTTGGCTTCCATGTACGTATCAAAAACCTTATTCTCTCTCTCTCTTTCTCTCTCTTTCTCTCTCTTTCTCTCTCTTTCTCTCTCTTTCTCTCTCTTTTTCTCTCTCTCTCTCTTTCTCTCTCTTTCTCTCTCTTTCTCTCTCTTTCTCTCTCTTTCTCTCTCTTTCTCTGTGTGTGTGTCTCTCTCTCTCTCTATCTATCTATCTATCTATCTATCTACTATCTACTATCTACCTATCTACCTATCTACCTATCTATTTATCTATCTATCTATTTATCTATCTATCTATCTATCTATCTATCTATCTATCTATCTATCTGCCTGTCTGTCTATCTGTCTATTTATCTATCTACCTGTCTGTCTTTTCGTTAAAGCTTGTCGTTGATATCCGATAAAGTATGCATGTGTGTATGTATGTACATGCGTACGTGCATGTGTGTATGTACGTATGCTTGTAAGCATATGCAACTATACGACTGTGTATCCTATTTATGTATGTATGTATGTATGTATGTATGTATGTATGTATGTAGTGTGCCGTTCTCGCATCGAGCTTGTTGCGCTTGTAGCCATGCTTAACATACATACATGCTTACATGCACACAATAATACATAAATACATACATTCATAGGTACCGCTCCCGCATCGAGCTTGTGGCGCGCGTTGCCATGCTTACCGTTCTGCCTTGCTTATGGGGTAAACATAAATACATACATACATACATACGTACATACATACATACATACACACAAACACACATACACACATACGCACACACACACACACACACATACATACATACATACATACATACAGACATAAATACAGACACACAGACAAAACAGACAAAACAGACAAGGCAGAAAGACAGACATATATACATACATACATACATACATACATACATGCATATGCATACATACATGCAAACATACATACATACATACATACATGCATACATATACAGGTGATTTCGATGCCTTCAAGGACTTTTCAAGCAAGCAACCCGAATATGCTGCCGCGGCAGTTGGCTTCTGCTTGATATTATTCGGCAGTATCATGGTATATACATACACACATACACAAATAGTAAGTACATACATTGATACATACATACACAAATTTGCTGCTGTGGCCGTTGGCTTTGCTTGATACTCTTCGGCAGTATCGTGGTACGTACATGCATACATGACTGCATAAATACATACCTACATATATACATACATACATACATACATACACACATGCATAGGGCTTGAGTTTCCTTACCTCCTCCGTGGTCATAAACCTGGTTGCCTCCCCGAAAAGACTGTCCAAAAGCAAGCTGGCCAGGAAGAGACCGTGCCAGCCTTCCACCAAACGCTCTTTGACCTGGACCTTCATGTCCATGGGTTCAGGCAAGAAGAAGCCGCGATTCTCTCTCTTTTCAAATCAGACTGAACTTCAAGCAGTGCGACCAGACCGGACGGACTCCCGGCGGATGATAGACTTCCGATGATCCAAAGCTGGAAAGGCTTTGCTGTAGTACTACTTTACTCAGATCATTTTATTGATAAATAATTTTAGTTCAGAGAACCATGAAAGTCCTCTTCCATTCTACTCTTACGCTTATTCCTACCGTCTATCGGAATGAATACCGTTAGTACCGGACCGAATTATTAATATTGTGTTAAACATATCTCAACTTCTATTTTTAGTTCAGTTACTGTAACATTACTTCATTTTTCCGTTTATTTATCAACTGTCATAACCGTTGTAGTTGTTACGTTTTCAACTGCTGCCACTCAGTGTTTTTAATAACAGATCAATTCCTAGCGGGCAGCCATGCCTTTGGGCCAGACGCTTCCACTTCCCCGAATATTAATATTCTGGCCTTGTGGCTCGATATCCCTGACTGAGGTTATTGGTTAAGTCACGGATCCCATGCTCCCACTACGGTTTTGGGTAGGAGTACTATCTCTCCTATTGACCATCAACTTTCAAACTGCAACAAGACAGAAAAATATTTCTCTTTACCTGTTAGCTTTTTAGAAAATGTTACGTGACTATTGCCTTTTTTGCGTATATCTACTCTTTATTTCCCTAAACCGCTTTTTCCGGTCCGTGCCTCAGTCATATAAAATAATAATGATAGGTAAAATCATCCTGAATCTACGTCAGGTAAAGTGGCAGTCTTTCGTCTTTGTTACAATGGTGTTAGACCTATTAATATAATTAATCTGTTAGTCAGTATGGTCCGGCATATGTAATCTGTGTTGTTAGAGCCATTATTTATGTCCGGCCTAGCCTGAGTATGTATTCGGGCCGTTTGTGAGTTTGTATACAACTCTTCAAGTAGGCAGATACAACGAACTCTTATTAAGAACACTATGGCTGCTTTGAGTCCTGACTCTGCGAGAGCACTGGCAGGTGAAATACAAGTAAATAGTATCATCGGAGTGGTCACTTCGTTTATTTACGTAATTTCAAGTTCGAACTCGCAGGCTTGGATGCAACTTACGATCAAGTGTAGAACGTAGATTGTGAGGTGTCCAGTTCTCAAACTGCATGATAGTGTCTTTTTGTTTCTAATTAACAGTCATGAAAAGGATAAGGTCGGGTTGGTGAACTCGAAAACCAAACTGATTTGGGAAGGCTAGGCGAGAATGACTGTGCAGATGTAAAAAGCAGTCAAACATTGTTTTTCCGTCACTCATGTATCTTGTCCACAAATTTACCGTACATGCGTGTTCACTGGAAATCGGGGGAAAAGGTAATATATGGAGGAAAAAGGCAACAGTCGATCTTTTCTAAAAAAGATCTTTGACTTAATCGTTTGAAATCATTTCTGAACGGAATCGAAAACTAGTTAGTGAAGTCGAAACGTCGTGCAGAGGAGAATCTAATGAACCGGTCAAAAAGAGTGAATTATCAACGGTAAAGGTTTTGGCCGGTCGTTAAGATGCTCAGTCTGATAGCTTCCCCCCCAGACCTAACGGTTGAGTCGAGTTGCGTACAGAATGAGTGATTAACGAACGAAGTATGATGTCTCACTAAAAAAGTGTTCAAAAGGAAAAAGAGAGGTGGATGAGTCTCTTAAACCATAAGAGAGTAAAAGAATGATGCGTCTATACTGGCGCGATACGGGTGATGATCGGCCGGGGCCGGATATTCATGATCTGCAGCGGGACTGGGACAATTGAGGCGCAGTAGCGAGCGGTGATATCGGGAGGCGATGTCGAGCCGTAGAAAATTAGGTGGCCGGGTATCACATAACCGAGATGGACCAATGAAGCACCAAGTATGCCGTGCCGATATAACCACTGAGGGGTTCAATTTCGGTGAGAATAATCGTTGACCTGCAGGCACAAGAGGCGATCAAGGACTTACATGGACACGCCGGTCATGGCGTAATGTTTCTAGGGACGATGACGGTTCAAGTGGGAAAAGCGCTGGACCGGGGGCGGGTCAAGCCATTACGATGGGTAAAACCCACTTGAGAGTGAAGGGGGTGGCTACTCCTTGGACTTTGCTTGCTTGCCTTTCTGGAAGACATGCAGAGGGAAGGATTCGCCGGTGATGAGAGTACCTCAAAGACGCTTAAGAACGTTTGCGGGGAGCCGACCTTTGTCCTTGTTCTTCTTGAAGGGACGCCACTCAATGTGGCGATGAACGACTTGATCGTTGGTGATGTCGAAGAGGAGGGGCTTCCAGGAGGCTAGGGGCTTGCTCCAGCTCTGGATGGTATCTTTGTCCTTTGTGTCTTCGTAGATGGGGCGGAAGAGAGGGTTGGTGTCCGATGTCGTACCGAGTTGGTGAACTACGAGGTCGTCTTCCTCGTTCTCCGGATCCTCATTCAAAACGATGCCAATTTTAACCTGGTTGCGGTCGATGAATGCAACGACTTCACCAGTGGTGTAGTTGATGGTGTCGTCATCGTAGCTGTCCACTGCGACGGAGTTGAGTGGGGCGACGCCATCGGTGGGAGCAGTGTATGGAGAGAGATGTGAGCGGTCGATCCGCTTCAATACCTTGTTGGTCTTGAGATGGCGAAGGCTTAGCTTGAAACAGTTGGAGTTGACCTGCTCTAAGATCGTGTAGGAGCCGTCGAACTGAAGGACGGACGAGGCGGGAATGCCTTGCTTTGAGGGCTTAGGGCGGTAGACGGTGACGGTGTCGGCAAATGCAATCTTCCATTCCTTGACGGCGTTGCGGTGGCCCTTGTTCTTCTGAGCAGCAGATCGGGCGCGGGAGACATCTGTGTACGTGCTGATGTACGCCGTGACTGCGGTGCGGGCGCGGCGTAGTAGTTCGATCTGCTCTGAAGATTGGAGCGAAAGAGTAGAGGAAGCGTCGAGAGCGGCGCTTGAGGCGGAGGCGCGGGAAGTGACGACCTCCGGGGAATCGAAGAAGTCCAGTGTGCACCGGGGTTTGCGCGCTAGCATGCCCTCAAAGGCGGTTGTATCTGTAGCCGTGGACATGTAGGTGTTCTGGGCGAAGGAGAGGGACGGGATGATGCTAGGCCAGTTCGATTTGTCTGCCTTGGAGATTGAATTGCGGTGCGGATCGCCTTGTGCCTGCATTCCACGAAGCCGAGTTGATGGTGTGAGTAGGGTGCGGTGGTCAGCCAGTCGAGGCCGGCCTCACTGCAAAAGCGTTTGGCTAATGTACCTACAAACGAGCTGTGGTAGTCGGAGAAGATGGACTCCGGAAAACCAAACATGTATGCCCATCGGTTGAGGATGTCTCAACTGTCTCTTCGGCGGAGGTGGAGATGCAGGGGATGAATTGGAGAAATCCTGAGAAGAGATCGATGATCGTCAGGATATACTGAAAAACAACGCCCGGAATGCCGACGTGCATATGATCGATGTCGATGCCTTGTCCTTGACTGCTCCACTTCAGCGAAGAGTAGCGGCCATGGTTGAGAGTGAGGCGGGCGTGGACCAGTTGGCAAAAGTGACAGTCGCGGAGGGCGGCAAGGACATCAGCGTGCATAATATCCGTGCCGTCACTACGGAACCAAATGTAGCGCTCCTTGATGAAGGGGACGAGTGTCGGCGCTTTGGCGTGGTTCTGCATCAAGTGGGCGTAGTTGATCAGTGGGCGGCGCAGCTCTTCTGGAACGTAGATCTTCAATGTTGACTGTTTGGCGTCGGCGAGGACGGCAAGGCCCTGACGAAGGGTCAATTCTGTTGATCCGGCGGAGACGGTAGAGACGTCATCGATCCAGAGAGGGGCTGTGAGAGTGTCTTGTCGTTCTGCGTCCATGATTTGTTGGCGCGTGACGCGAGGAGCGTGTGAGGTAGCGACAAGAGGGTATATGTAATGTTGTTCCATGCCGAGGCCAGACTAGCCACACTAAGTTGTCGTCAAGAAATAAAATCTTACGACACGTCTCGACGGCCTCCTGTGGGAGTGTATCGTCCGGGACGCAGTGGACGAGGTCTTGCGGCATGAGCAGGGCAAATGGTTTGCGAAGGGCGAACATGTCACGCGCGACGGCCGGAGAGCGTTCAGCGGAGGGGATGACAATAGCCACGGGCGGCAGGAGAGAGCTTGAGTTTCGTTTCCAAAGCGGCATGTGTGCCTTCGAGGGCGAGCCAGAGAGTAGAGCCTGCAGTGGAATGGTTGCGAGGAGCTGTAGGGTGGCTTCGGCTTCACCGATGAGAGTCGGGGCGCCTGGGCTTATGCAGGGGACACGGGACAATCCGTACGGAAGGAGGTTTTGTTTACCGGGGAGGTGTTCGACCTTAAAGCGGATCGTCTGTAAATTTTCCAAAACCCATCCGACGACCATGGGGCTGCGAGCATGCCATAACCACAAGAGTGGCCGGTGATCGGTGACGATAGTGAGTTCGTGGTCGCTGGCATCGATGTAGTAGCGGCACTGTTGAACTCCGTAGATGACACCGTAGGCTTCTCGCACGTAGGTCGCCCAGCGGGTCTGCGTGTCCGTGAACTTGAGAGAAAAGTATTGGATGACCGGGGCGTCGCGGTCAGGGCCAGTATGAAGGGCACCACCAATGCCTATTTGGCTGGCGTCCGTCCGAAGGCAAAGATGGTGAGAAGACTCGTACTTGGCCAGGACAGGAAGCGTAGTAAGCACGCGGCGGAGCTTCTTCATACATTTCCGTTCTTCCCGATGGAGGTAGAGTTGATCTGCCGGTCGGGCGTGAGTGGACTTGAGCAAGTTTGTAAGAGGTGATACAAGGCGGGAGTACCTGTATGAAGTTGGTC
Source organism: Paulinella micropora (assembly GCA_019918135.1). NCBI lineage: Eukaryota > Cercozoa > Imbricatea > Euglyphida > Paulinellidae > Paulinella > Paulinella micropora. Next base: position 223,913 of record WBZZ01005009.1, read on the forward strand.
ATACCCAAAACGGATCGAGCTTCAGACACATTGGAGGCAGCCATTCGGAGGATGGCGTCGATCTTCGCTGTGTCAGCGGCGATACCTTTCTTACTACATTTCTTGCCGAGTATGGTCAGTTCATGGTATCCCAAGCGGAGTTTGCGCGCCGATCCATGAAGGCCGGAGGTGTCCATATTTGAGAATATACCACGAAATTGGTTCAGGTGTGTTTGAAAATCGTTTGCACCAGCGGTAACGTCGTCAAGATAGGCGCCTGCAGTAGAAATAGCTGGGGGCGGCTTGTTCCAAAAGGGGAGTGGTTGGAATGACTTCTCGATCGCACGTTGGAAATCGCCGGGAGCACGATGTAAACCTTGAGGCATAAAGTTGGGGACCAATAGACCTTGAGGGGTCCACACGGCTAAAACATCTCGGCTGTCATCGTCCGGGTTCAGGCGAAGGTGGGAGAAGCCGTTTACCATGTCGATGGAGCTGAGATAGTGCCAGCCGGCGAATCGTTCTCGATAATGATCCGGGTTTGGAAGACCTGGGACTGGGAGATGAAGATTGTCATTGGGCATGCGGTAGTCGTAAACGTTTCGAATGTCTCGGATGACTTCTTTCGCGATATCCTCGAATTTCCCGACCGGGCAACTGCGGCTCGCCCATGCGCATTGAGGGGAGGCGTAGCTCCATGTGCCGGCGCTGAGGACGTCCGTAGCCCAGCTAGAGAGATATTTGCCCACTGCCGGAGTCCAGCGCGGGCATGGAACTGCAACTGGTTTGGCATTTGGTTTGAGTCGAAGGGACACAACAGTGTGTTTGAAAATGCACGCCTTATCTTGAAAGATGTGGTCGAATTCGCGGATAAGGGCCCAGAGTTGGTCTTGTTGGGGTTTGGTGAGGCTTGGGTTGACTGCTTCAGGGGGGAACTTAGAACCTGTTGGTGACGCTTTTTGTTCCGCCCGCTTGGTTAGGAAGTCGCGGCAAAGTCTTTCAGAGATGAAGAACCACGGGGTAGGATGGGGTCCCTGGACTGCTGATGCCGTGCAAAAGAGCATGCGAGGGTCGGGGCATGTCTGCGCGAAGTCTTCCATGAAGGGGTCAGTGTATGGAAACGGCGGGCTGATGTCGGTCTGAAGCGTCAGAGGAGCAGGCAGCCTCAGTTGTTTGGAGTCTGGAGAATGCCCAGATTTGGTTGTCACGCTTGACTTTGCGTATTGCCCAAACTCTGAGTTGAGCCAGTGCCAGGCCGAGCGAGCATATTGAATTGGCGGCAACTCCGAGATTTATGGTCGCGAAGTCGTCGTCTTGAAAGTGCGGCTCGGTGATCGGAAGAGGCAAGGTGGCTAGGTAACAGAGGAGAGGTTGCTTTTGGGCAATCCGCAAAGTTCACACTTTCCTTGTTCCGAGGGTGTTGCGAACGTCGCGTCGTTGAGTGAGGAGGAGAAGTCGCAGATGTCTGGGTCGTAGTCGGCGTTGATGGCAAGCTGCTTGACGACGAACCGCGTGACGAAGAATCGCTTGACGAAGACGAGGAGGGGCCTTGTCCGCCGCCCTTTGAATCGTCATCGTCGTGATGCTTCTTGTTCTCACTGGGCTTGCAGCCAAAAAAGGGCTGTGGTCGATCAGGGTAGGCACGAGTTACCCGTGGCAACGGTGCGGCCGGTGCGTCAGAACCAGTGGCCGCTGGTGGATGAGCCAGGGTTGATGGAGGCTCAATTGAGGCCAACGGTGGCTGTGCTGGGGCCGGTGGAGGCTGAGCAGAGGCTATTGTTCCTGACGATGAACTCGAGCTAGATGACGAACTGGATGAGGAACCTGAACTTGACGAAGAGTCAGGTTGATCATCGTACTTTTCAGGGGAATACACTATCTCGTAAGGGTGCGATGACGATGCTTGGACGTCGAATCCAGCGTGGATGTTGTAGGTGTGAGGATATCCGATTCGATAGTGTTTCCGTGTCTCTCCTGGAGAGAGTGTAAATACATGGGAGGTCTCAGGTTCTGGGATAAGCAATCGCTTGTATACGAGGTCTCGGGTACTCATTTGTAGCCTGTTATAGAAACGGTCGAGCTTTTCCTCTGTCCTGAACTCCTTGAGGTTGATCCACAGGTGTTCGACGTGGCCTTCGTGTTGAAGGTGTTATACTTAACGCCTGTGCACCAAACGTTGAAGTGTCGTTGAGCGTGGCGTGACGGTAGCATACGGATAAGTGGGGTTCCGTATGGGTAGCCACGGAGACGTTTGTCTCGGGAGTACGGGTTAATGATATCAGTCGAACATGGGACAGTGTGGGGTGGGTGGTGTACCACATGGATTTCCTTGCTTGAACGTCTTCCGGTTTCGCTGGCGATGGTCATAAGAAACCACTGGGCTAAATGCCAGTGACGGGACGTTTTCACAACGTATCCAACGGAATTCGTATGAGAAAGAATCCCTAATTCTCGGTGTGTCCGGGCATGCCTTCCAGTTGAAGGTAGTCGCGGGTAGCGCCGTCGTCGATCGAAACTATTCCGACAAACTTCGTTACACACACCGCTTGTCTCATATAGTGGTTAGGGTTAAAGAATGAAAGTTCGTCTCCTCTGTCCGTGTAGTAGACCGTGATGTTACAATCGTCGAAGTAGGTGAGCGGCAAGTCGACAATGCAATCGTAGGATCGCTCATGTACTGCACGTCGACAATGCAATCGTAGGATCGCTCATGTACTGCACGTAGTTCTGGCACGATGTTTCCGCGTTCGTGGTCGTAGTAGGTGTCATTTGCGACGATTTTGAGTCATATCGGGTCGTTACACGGAAGGCGATGAAAGTAATGTTGTAGAGCAAAGCAGCGTTCTCGAGTTGGGAGTCGAAAGACACGGCGTTTGTATAATGATGTCGAAAGCGGCAGCGGATGAAATCGTAGATGCTTAACTTCTGTTTGCTCCATACTGCACCACGGGAATAGGAGTTCTCCTCCAAGGACGGCTGCTAAGGGTGATGCACTTGGGTTTGCTCCCACAAGTAGGCCGAGGTACGAAGATCGATATCCCCATGGACGGTAAATATGGTCAAAGGACATTCCTGCTTCGAAGTACGGGACATCGCCAGTAGGTTCGGTGATAGAGAGGATGCAATAAGTTGAGCAGTGTTTCTACCGTTTTGCGGGCCGAAGTGGAATATGATGGCAGTGTGTTTGCTTTCATAAAACCGTGACATCATGGTGGAACCTTCCGGGATCTGAAAGATGTCTTCAAGTGCGGTTTTCGTAGACGTATTGCTGCCGCGGAAGCACGGGCCAGGCACATGGCTTCGGTGTTGACGACTGCGAGGGGGCGTCTGGTGCCCGAACGAAGAGCTAGGCCATGTGTGAAGTCTTCAAAGGTCTCCGGATCTATCTCGTGTGCGTTGTTACGAGGGGGCCAGTAACGCTGCATCAAGATGGTAGGGCGATCGCGGTGGAAGCCTTGGATGGCTTCAGAGAACTCTGTTGAGTATTAATTGTCCCAGTTGGTCTTTCCATACCACTGTCGCGGTTCTGTGTGCGCGTATATTCTGCTTACACTGGTATGTGGTAACTTAGCCCGCGGGAGGAAAGTTCTTACCAAAAGTGGCCTATCGGCGAAGTGGTTGTAATCCGCCGAAGGGAGTAGCCAGTCTTCAGTCACTTGAAAGGTAGGCGGGCTACTAAGGGGTTGGAAACGGAAGACTCCGTGGCGGAGCGATTGTATCCTAGGGTAGTAGCGTTCGCACCATTGTAGAGTCCGGCCATAGGCCTTGGTTGAGCGTAAAGTGCTTTGGAATCCAGTATCCCAGATGACGGCAATGCGGGTGAGTGCCTGGAATCATGGCCATGGCCGCTGTCGGGAAAAACGTGGCGAAAATGTCCCGAACAATGTAGAGTTCCTTGTCCATGCCTGGCGAGCCGTTGGTGCCATAGGCTTTTTGAATTTCCAATTGGTGGGCTGGCATGTCCGTAAGGTTGGAGAATCCAGACCAAGGGTGGCTCGATCTCGTAGGGCTGATCCGGACGTAACCCTCAGCGAGGGGAAAGAGGTGGAGGTGGTATCGGCGTCATCGCTTCTCTCTGTGACAGCTGGTTTCGTGGTCCCACCTTGTCGCTGTCTTCGGCGGTGGGAGTGCGAGTCCTGTATAGTCCAAGTGGGCTCAGCGAGTATGTGACTTGAGGGCCTCCTTGGACCGGGGAGTGGGTCGCCCAGGATAGGGCTCGCACCCTAGCTGGGTTTGCCGCAGGTACCGACGACGAGCTGGACGAGGAGGACGAACTACTAGAAGATGTTGTAGGTGCCTGCGGTTGGGCTGGCGTGGCGGCCGTATTTGTCGCAGAGGTCGATGAAGAACTGGACGCAGCTGTCGAACGGCCAGGAGATGCGCGGGCTGCCCTCCGGCGGGCGCTGGTATGTGCTCTCGTAGATGCTTTACTCAACCCGGCAACTGGACTGGTGGTCGGTTGGGTGAGCCGAGGTGGCGGAGGCGAGGCTGGCGGAACTTGGGAGCAAGGAAAAGATGGTACCGGTGATGTTGAGCGTTCGCGTTTGCTTGATGAGCGCCGCCTACTCTGTTGATAGTTGTGACTAGGTGTTAGAGGAACAACTGGAGCTTGTAACGACGGAGTAGTCAGCGCATTCTGGAACGATTGCGGTGTGCCAGGTGCAGGGGCCGATGGCTGGCCAAGGGCCGATGCAGCGGATGTGGTAGGTGAAGATGCTGTCGATGATGAGGATGAAGCCTGCATCAACGATGGCGATGACGATGACGATGAAGATGATGAAGATGATCCGAAAGAGATCGCACAGTCGGACTGCGTCTCGGGTCGGCCCGCTGAGTATGTCGGATAAGCGACCAAGCACGGGCATCGTTATAATAATCCTCATGTGTGATCAGATCAGAGGATGGCTTGTGTTTCTTGGAGGCACTAAATTTGATTTCTTCTTCTTCTTCTTCTTCTTCTTCTTCTTCTTCTTCTTCTTCTTCTTCTTCTTCTTCTTCTTCTTCTTCTTCTTTTTCGTCTTCGTCGTGATCTGTCAGTACCCTCCCATTGCATGGTCTCTTCTTTTCGGACATGAACAGGTTGACTGTGCGGCCGTAGAGGTGGGCTTGCGAAGTTGACAAAAGATCGTAGGAATCCTAAGGTTGTGTAACACGGAGCTTGAAGATCTTCTCAGTCTCGGAGGTCGGGTAAGAAGTCATTTCAGTCAGAGTCTCCGGGCAGAAGTCATAGCTGATGGTTGCTAGTTGACGGTCGCCCACCTAAAGTGGCTCATCGAAGAGATGAAATTCCGTCTCGTAGATGATCTGTCTTGCTGTGGGCTTCAAAGGGATATAGTCCGTTGGCTTGATCCTCTGGGCCTCGTCGATGGACAAGTTGATCTGTGCGGTCACCTCGTTGGCGAAGAGTAGATCCACGCGATCGGGCAGGTGAGCCGACACATAAACGGTAATTGCATGGAGCGGCGACGTTGTGCCAGCGGAAACGAAGAGTTTGATGCAGTCGGTGAGGACTGCGTCGATGCCGACGGATGAGCGTGCTGCCACAGGCGGCAGCTGCCGAATCGTAAAGCAGTGTTGTAGAACCCACGATAAGCGAGCGACGCCTTTACAATTGCAGGCTGAATCCAAAGCGCATGTAGTCTTGCCGATAAATGGGCGGTTGAGAGGATGTTTGGCAGCCCAAACACATCCAGTGACAACTGCTGGGGCTGTCGCGATCCGTAGAGGCGAGGACGTTGATATCAGCGGAGGAGGCGCACGGGACCGGGTAGTCATGTGGAAGGCGCGCGGAGTGTTGCGAACGGCGGCCGCGGATGGCTACCCGTCGCTTCGACGACGCTGTTGGCGTAGTTTGCATTCTTTAAACGAATGTTTGGGAAGCTGGCCCTTCTTCAAGAAGTTGTTGTGCTCCTTGCAGTAGGTGCATGGTAGGCCCGTAAAAAGTTTTCGATAGATCCGGCTCGACGAGGCACCCGGTGGGTCGGTCTTCAAGCGCTTGACCTGGCGAGTCGACGTCTGTAGAGGAGCAGTCTGAGTCATTGCCATGGCGTCCGCCTTACGTTTCTGCCAAGCGGGGCAGTTAGTGCTGGTGTTCGCCTCAGTAGTCGTTACTTGCCGGAGCTGCAGACGTCTTGGACGAACAGAGACCCGTCTGTATGTAGATGGGTCTTTGATGTCGGTGCGGATCGGAGTCTCCATCCCCAGGCGGTATTCATCCATGCTATTTGGGTCGAGGGTCCTGGCCCAAGGGAGGAGGTCATCCAGATTGCGTGGCCAGCCGACGTCGTTGGTGAGTAGGACTTGGTCCGAATGCTGATTCCATCGGTCGCGTTCCATCGGGGTGAGCATACGGCCCAAGTCCTCAATCTGGTTTCCGTCGCAGATGCTTACGCCGGCTGCATGTGTGGTCTCGTAAAACGTAATGCACCGATGGATGTACGCCAAGAGTTGTTCTTTCTGAAAACGTCGTAGTTCGAGAGTTTGGAGAGCTGACTTGTTTTCGTCGGGTTTGTCCAGACAGCCGTGGATAAGGTCGCGAATGAATAGCAGCCAGATGAGGGACAGCGAACTCCAAACTGGATTGAGTCGGTGACGCTGACGAAGCGGTACCAACAGGCGTCCATGATGGTGACCGTAACTCTATCTCCCCACTCGTTAACATTACTGATGGCGTGCATAATGGTAAGTTGAATTGGCGTGTTGACGATGTGATAGTTGACTGCTAATCCGCGTGCGAAAACAGTTCGATCAGACGTCGGTGTTCGAAGTGTCGGCGTGACTGCAGATATCAGGGCTGAGGGTAGTATCGGCGTTGGCGAAGTCAGCGTAGCTGTTTCAGGAGTCGAAGACGTCGAAGGGTGGCTCGAACGAGTCGTAGTCGCAGATGAACGTCAGGTGGACTGCAGAGTTGTCGGGCCAGTCTGGAGTGACCTTGTCAATCCGACAGTGGGAGTGGTGACTGGGTAGTAGTTGTGAAAAGCTTCTACGGGGATGACGTGGCCAATGTCGTGCCAGAGCTTCTCTGCGGCTGCCAACGATCCAGTAGGTCCCGGGTACTGGGCGTAGACCTCAGCGTCTGTCCAATCTGGATTACAAAGGAGGTCTACGCTGGCTTGAGGGGCAATGGGGACCTGTAGTAGCCAGGTAGCCTTATCCGTACTAATTTCCCGAAGACATGTCTCGTGCATCATCAACGTAGCTGGTCAGTAAATCGTAAATAAACTGCACGGTTTGTATACGTGGAAGGTCAGTATGGAGGCAAGCAGTCTTGTCAGCCTTGATTTCTTCCTGAAACCTCTTGCATGCACGTAGGGTGTCTGTACGGGAGCCCAAGATGGGATATAAGTCCAGACAACGTTGTTTGTGCTCGTTGTATTTTGATGCTGGGTCGTCTTGTCGCGACTGGTTCCACATGTAGACGTACCAGGAGCAAGCCAGAACGCAGAAGTAGCTGAAGAGTGCGAGGTGTAGTGGAAGAGGTGTTCTCCACTCTGTAGGTATGGGGTGACCCTAAAACGACAAAACCAAACACATACTGTGTTGGTTGACTGCATAGTGTGTATAAGGGCAGAGGAGGGACACAAAAATGCAACGGCAGGTGAACGGTCTGTCGAGACATATGTGTTCTTGGTTACCACTGTCCTAATACGTTGTTGTATAGCCACTCCTGAAAGAGAGGGTCTTTCCAAATCGATCTGTGCACAGAACACACCAACGCTGTGTGTGTAGTTTTCTCTTAAATGGAAAAAAGTTCGAATTGTGAGTTTGAATACAACTCTTCAAGTAGGCAGATACAACGAACTCTTAATAAGAACACTATGACTGCTTTGAGTACTGGCTCTGAGTGAGCAGGTGAAGTACAAGTAAATAGTAGACTCGGAGAGGTCACTTCGTTTATTTACATAATTTCGAACTCATTGCAGACTTGGGTGCAACGTACGATCAAGTGTAGAACGTAAATTGTGAGGTCTCCCGTTCTCAAACGGATAATGTCGCGAGTCTTCAAGTAAAACAGTCATAAACGGATAGTTGTCTGGTTGTTCGACTTGAAAATTCCCCAAATTGATTTGGGAAGCCTCAAGGCGAAAATGACTGGGAACGGAAAAGTATTGCGTTCTTCAGTGTATTTCCTTGTCCTAAAATTTACAGTAAAACGTGTTTCACGGGACTTGAATCGGGGGAAAAGGTAATACGGATGGGGAAAATGGCAATAGCTAAAAAGAACTTTGAACTGATCGTTTGAAATTCATTTCTGAAATCGAAAACTAGTTAGTGAAGTCGAAAAGTCGTGCAGAGGAGAATCTAATGAACCGGTCAACAAGAGTGTCTTATCAACGGTAAATGTTTTGGCCGGTCGTTAAGGTGCTCAGTCTGATAGTCTCACACAAGTTGAACTTGAAGCCATCCTTCAAGTCACTGTACTTCAAGTTACAGCAGTTTTTGCAAAGCTCGGTGGCAGCTTACCAAACTCACAATCTACGTTTAGTCGTGACCATACTTTGCAACCCAAGTCTTCAAACAAGTAGAAATCTACGTTAATAAACGAAGTGACCGCTCTGCTATTTACTGGTATTTCACCTGCTCTCTGGAGTCAGGACTTAATGCAGCCA
>WBZZ01005009.1:240000-242500 GCA_019918135.1 Paulinella micropora
TCTTCCTTAATACGCTCAACTGAATAACTAAGTTTCCCCCTTAGATAAAGGTATAACTTACTAGCTATACTTTTCACGTGGACGTTCCCTGAGTCCTATTGTAAATTTGTTCTCAATAAAAACGAAGAAGAAGAAGAAGAAGAAGAAGAAGGAGAGAGAGAGAGAAAGAGAGAGAGAATAAAAAAATAATTAAAAAAAAAGTGAAGGAGGGGGGGAGAGGAGAAGAACACTAGACTTGCTCCTTTGTCTACTACTGAAGAACTCTCCGAATCAATCGACGTATATGGTCAACCACGCCCACTTCCAACTTCCCCACCCCCCCCCCCCCCCTCCCCCTCTCTCTCTCTTTTCTCATTTCAGAAAATGAGAAAAGAGAGAGAGAGGGGGAGGGGGGGGGGGGGGGGCCGCCACACATACGACTACACCTTTGCAATTACATATATCCATAACATAACATAATAATATGTATCACCGCGCAATATATCTAAGCAAAAATATTAATTTAATAACTATAATACAATATTAATACTGAGCCGCTGAATACTAATTTTAATATATATAAAAATATATATAATATATATATGTGTATATATATATATAGAGAGAGAGAGAGAGAGTAGTTAAGCACCAGTAACGAATGCAGTCCATCCGTGGACAGGGACACCGCTTCTTCAAGGCCCGGAGTGTCAAAGGACACCCACGGTGGTCCAGGGCATATCTTGCAGATGGCTGAACTGGGGCACAGCTGCACTGGCAAAAAAGTGGTGTGGTCCAGAAACCTTCCTCCAAAATTATCCGCAAAAGCCGCTAGGCACTTTGTGACATGTGATTGAGACGAAGCGAAACATGTGGAAAGAGAAGAGCAAAAAATTGAAGGTCCCGCAGAACTGACAACAGCAGAACTGAAAAGCCTCGAACAACAACAAGCAGGCCAACGAACAAGCAGGCATAGACTCGGTATTGTCCAACTATCTTACCCAGCAAAAGTTAAAATCGCAACAATGCTTTCTGCAAGGAGCTTCGCACGACTGCCTCGAACTCTTGTGAGACGAATTTGTGCAACTGTGCCCACGCGAGGATTATCAACTGTCGCGACTATTCATGCGAGCTCCAGTAAACGCTCCATCGGCGATTTGCATTCCGTGTATCACTCAACCACCAAAACTACTACCGGTGACTTCATGTTTTCTTATTTTCGTGATGGCGTGGACCTTGATGGCCTGGACCTTTCCACCTCGGACAAACTAAAGGTGAAGACTGACAGCATCAAAGCCTCCGAGCCGAAGCTGGAATCTACCTCGACGAAGCCGCTTCAAACAACAAAAGATACCGAGCAGAAGGTCAACGCTAAGAAACAGGAAGATGATCGCTCTCTCTGCATCTTGGAGCAGCGCGCCTTGGCCAAGCTGTTGAATGTCCAGCTCGCAAAAAGAGCGACCATTTGAAGGGGCGTCATGCCATGGTGCTAACAGACGGTTTTGCGTGCTGCCTTTGAAGTTGGCATGGTATCCTAAGCATCCAGACCTCAGCGCGCTGCCGAAATGAGTAGTATCAAATAGTCATCGATCACTGTTTGTATACTTTCCCCTTTTCACAACGTATAGACCCATTTGAAAGAGTAGAATCAGAACGAATAGTATAGATCGCAACATCTGGAGTATCAGTTTCTGTAGAAGTAGATAATATCATGTGAATTTCGTAGTTCAACTACCCTCCCAGAAACCTTCCTCCAAAATTATCCGCAAAAGCCGCTAGGCACTTTGTGTCTTTTTTGATGACATGTGATTGAGACGAAGCGAAACATGTGGAAAGAGAAGAGCAAAAATTGAAGGTCCAGCAGAACTGACAACAGAAGAACTGAAAAGCCTCGCAACAACAACAAGCAGCGGCCAACGAACAAGCAGGCATAGACTCGGTATTGTCCAACTATCTTACCAGCAAAAGTTAAAATCGCAACAATGCTTTCTGCAAGGAGCTTCGCACAACTGCCTCGAACTCTTGTGAGACGAATTTGTGCAACTGTGCCCACGCGAGGATTATCATCGTGTCGCGACTATTCATTCATGCGAGCTTCAGTAAACGCTCCATCGACGATTTGAATTCCGTGTATCACTCAACCACCAAAACTACTACCGGTGACTTCTTTTCGTGATGGCGTGGACCTTGATTGCCTGGACCTTTCCCTCGGACAAACGAAAGGTGAAGACTGACAACATCAAAGCCTCCGAGCCGAAGCTGGAATCTACCTCGACGAAGCCGCTTCAAACAACAAACGAAGCCGCTTCAAACAACAAAAAGATACCGAGCAGAAGGTCAACGCTAAGAAACAGGAAGATGATTGCTCTCTCTGCATCTTGGAGCAGCACGCCTTGGCCAAGCTGTTGAATGTCCAGCTCGCAAAAAGGCGACCATTTGAAGGGTCGTCACGCCATGGTGCTGACAGACGGTTTTGCGTGCTGCCTTGAAGTTGGCACGGTATCCTAAGCATCTAGACCTCAGC
>WBZZ01005009.1:250000-277500 GCA_019918135.1 Paulinella micropora
TCATTCTTACATGCACAACTTTTACAGCCTTGGAGCAATCTCAGCCATTCATTTTGGTGCCGGCAAATTCGCTTCGGGCACGTACAATTACAGGGCTGGGGTTCCCGGGGGAAGGGCCCCCGGACCCCCCTTTCCCAGTCGACAGGGTGCGTTCAATCGCCAAAAAACAAGGAAATGTGGCCTTCAGGACACTCCTAACGCAAATATTTGCGTGAATTCCAAAAAAAATTATATCAGCATCAACATCGATTCTGGGGCTAGCCAACCTGTCAATACGAGCTCCCAACTCCTCCTTGTTCACACAAACCATGATTTATTCCGACGAGGGTGCATAAAATAGGCTTAAGAAACAAGGAATTTTCGCATTCAGGACACTCTCCTAACGCAAATATTTGCGTGAATTGCAAAAAATTATACCAGCATCAACATTGAGTCTGGGGCTAGTCACCCTGTCATTATGAGCACCCAACTCCTCCTGGTTCACACAAATCATGATTTATTCCGACAGGGTTGCGAAAAAAAACAAGGAACTTTGGCATTCAGGACACTCCCCTAAAGCAAATATTTGTAAAAAAAAAACAAGGAACTTTGGCATTCAGGACACTCCCCCAACGCAAATATTTGCATGAATTCCAAAAAAACATATCAGCATCAACATCGAGTCTGGGGCTAGCCACCCTGCAATGAGCTCCCAAGTCCTTCCGTTCCCACAAACCATGACTTATTCCGACAGGGGGGCGAAAAAAAAAAGAAAAAAAAAAAAAGGGGGGGGGAGGGGGGGGTACACAATTTCCATTTTCCCCTCCCCCTAAACCCCCCACCCCTACTCCCCACCTTTCAGGCATAATAATAAAGGAACAACAACAACAACAACAACAAAAACAACAACAAACAACAACAAACAACAACAAACAACAACAACGATAACAAAGACAACAACGATACCAACGATACCAACGATACCAACAATGACAACGATAACAACAAACAACAACAAACAAACAACAAACAACACACCAAACAAACAACAAACAACAAACAACTGAATCTGGCACGCAGTATTTCCGGAATGTCTCTGCCGTTGTCACCGCTCAAGGAAATGCAAGGATTCTTGATCGTGCGTGCCAGGAGATGTGGGACACGTTTGAACCTCTGGACTAATTCTATCTCGCTCTCTCTCTCTCTCTCTCTCTCTCTCTCTCTCTCTCTCTCTCTCTCTCTCATCTCTCTCTCTCTCTCTCATCTCTCTCTCTCTCTCTCTCATCTCTCTCTCATATCTCTCTCTCATCTCTTTTTTACTACTTCTCTCCTGTTTCTCTCCTTTCCCTTTCTCATCCTCCCTCTCATTCCTCTCATGTGCTGCCTGTGACATCACTGTCACAGCCTTCTCGCCCCTTCTCTCCTGCGGACCCTCCCACCGGTACCCCGCAACCGGACGTCTACTATGGCCCAGCTAGAGTGCTAGGGAGTGATCCTTCTCTCACAGTCTTCCCTTCTCTACGGTCAGCGGATAGGGCACCCCACTCCCTATCTTTTTCCAGTTTCCCTTTGCCTTGGCGTCACAGCGCTAGGTTCAGAAGGTGGGCCTGTGATCCACTTGCAGGCTATCTTGGTGGCAATGGGGCTCCTTACCACCTGATTGACTCCTCGCCTTTTCTGACCTTGAAGGTGTCTAGACAGCTCTTTCCTTCGGCCTCCAGCGCCTGTGACTGATTGCTGGTGTCTGCTTGCTCCATTCGACTTGTTCGTCTCACACGCGAGCTTCTAATTTGTTGCTCAGACTGTTTTTTCATTGGCCACGGCGAGTCTCTCCTCCCCCTCCATCTTCCCTCTCTCTTCCTCTTCTCCCTTCTCCGCGGACCAGTTCTTCTCCCACGGCTTGTCTGCTCTCTTCATTGTCTTTCCTCTTCTGCCTCTTTTAATATTGTTCTACGATACCGCATGCTCTTCTGCTCTTTTTTTCTTTCTTCATTTCTTTTTCTGAGCTCTAGAGTCCTATAGTACAGTGAGCATGCTCTGGCGTCCCGAGTCGGCTGGGGATGATTAGACATTTATTACTTGTCTTTAAGTGGCACTCAAAGGCCGTTAGCCACGCACCATCATGCCATTGATTTAGTTACTTTAATTAAATTGAACAACAACAACAACAACAACAACAACAATAACAACAACAACAACAACAACAACAACAACTACAACTACAACAACAACAATAACAACAACAACAACAACAACAACAACATTAATCATTTTGTTTAAAATTTTACTATCATTGTTATTAATAAATTCAACAACAACAACAACAACAACTAGCCACACTCCAACTAGTTATGGAATATTAATTAAATTGAACAACAACAACAACAACAACAACAACAACAATAATAACAACAACAACAATAACAACAACAATAACAACAACAACAACAACAAAACATCTATTACTTGTCTTTAAGTGGGTTTGAAGGCCATTATCCATGCACCATCATGCCATTGGTTTAATTACTGTAATTAAATTTACAACAACAACAACAACAACAACAACGGCCGTTAACCATGCACCATCATTGTGGTTGTTGTAGTTGTTGTTGTTCACTTTAATAATAATGATAATACATTTAAACAAAGTGATTAAAATGCAAGATGGTGTGGCTACAGCCTTCACTTGCCACTTTCATGTTGTTGTTGCTGTTCTTGTTGCTGTTGTTGTTGTTGTTGTTGTTGTTGTTGTTGTTGTTGTTGTTGTTGTTGTTGTTGAATTTAATTAAAGTAATTCAACCAATGGCATACAACAACAACATTACTTGAATTAAATTTAACAACAACTACTACAACTACTACTACAACAACAACAACAACAACAAAATCTTGCATTTTAAATACTTTGTTTAAGTTTTATTATTAAATTTAACAACAACAACAACAACAACAACAACAACAACAACAACAACAGCAACAACAACAACAATAACAGGCCGTAGCCACACACCATCTTGTTGTTGTTGTTGTTGGTGTTGTTGTTGTTATTGTCGTTGTTCAATTTAATAATAATAAAACTTAAACAAAGCACTTAAAGTGCAACAACAACAACAACAACAATAACAACAGGCCCAGCTAGTGTGCTAGGGAGTGATCCTTCTTTCGCAGCCTTCCCTTCTCTTGGGTCAGCGGAGAGGGCAGCTCGATCCCTCTCCTCTCCCTGTTTCCCTTGGCCCTGGTGTCACAGCCCTAGGTTCAGAAGGTGGGCCCATGATCCACTTGCAGGCTACCTTGGTGGCCATGGGCTCTTGCCACCTGCTTGAATGCTAGGATGTAACTCCTTGCCATTTCTGACCTTGAAGGTTTCCAGACAGCTCTCTCTCTTTCGGCCTCCAGCGCTTGTGACTAATTGCTGGTGCTTGCCTGCTCCATTCGACTTGTTCGTTTCACACGCGAGTCTCTAACTTGTTGCTCAGACTGTTTTCCCATTCGACATGGCGAGTTTCTCCTCCCCCTTCGTCTTCCCTCTCGCTTCCTTCTCTCCCTTTTCAGTGGACTTGCTCCTCTCTCGAGGCTTGTCTGCGCTCCTCACCGTTTTTCAGTACTTTTTTCCTCTTCTCCCTCTTATGTTGTTGTTTTACTATAGTGCATGCTCTTCTACTCCTTTTCCTCTTTCTTTTTTCTTGTCTTTGCCGTCTAGAGTCCCTTAGTCAGTGAGACATGCTCTGGCGTCCCATGTCGGCCGGGGATGATTAGACATCTACTTATCTTTAAGTGGGTTTAAGGCCGTTATCCATGCACCATCATGCCACTGGTTTAATTACTGTAATCAAATTTACAACAACAACAACAACAACAACAACAACAACAACAACAACAACAACAACAACAACAACAACAACAACAACAACAACAACAACAACAACAACAACAACAACAACAACAACAACAACAACCAATCACCCCTACGCATAGAATTACGATTTAGCCAACACATAATAAAACCTGCAATACAACCTACTTCCACAAGATAATTCTTCGACACAACCAACGAAACAATTAAACAGTCCCGTTCCCCAAACTTCATAAATATCCATCTAGTTGGGAAAACTCATTACAGCAAGAATACTTTATACAACTCTCATAAAAATGCATGACTATGATTTGTCAGAAAAATCATCCAAAATAGCAAAAACTCAAATTGCACACATAACATACCTCATTACTAAAAAAATGTTGATAGCAAACATTCCTTTTTTAATTCTGGGACATCAGGGTTACCCTAGTAATCTCCATATTCCGATATTTACCTTCATCTAAAATGTACTAGCTGACGGAATTATTTTCATATGGATGCTCCCATATTGTCCCTTGATTTTAATAGCAATACAGCAAGAAGGAATGTGAACTTTCAGAGCACGACAATCAAGAAAAATTGTCTTCAATGGAACTAGCGGACCACATTGAAGGAAATGGAAGTAAAAGTGAAGTCCCCGTTGACATACCCTACTTTGTCAAATGAAAACCTGACGCCGCAGAAAACGACTGAATTTACTTGGATTTTTACATAAATTCCCAGCAAAATAGGCAGTTATCTGCGGCGTCAGGTTTTTATTTCGTTCATTTGTAAATTTCTACCATAAACTTTCTGTCCTGCTTCTGGTTTGTCTTTAGGAGTATAAAGTGACTGCTTTCCTAATTGAACTACTACTACTACTACTACTACTACTACTACTACTACTACTACTACTACTACTTCTACTACTACTACTACTACTACTACTACTACTACTACTACTACTACTACTACTACTACTACTACTACTACTACTACTACTACTACTACTACTACTACTACTACTACTACTAGGCCTAGGCCTTCGGTTTAATGAAGTTAACAATTTAACCTCTGGTCTATCCATACAAATCGTTAGCTCAAGAGCTATTGATTTAACTAGATGGTGACCTACGTCTCAAGTTATTAAAGGTAATGAGAAATTATCAAAATATTAAAGTATTAAAATAAAATGACTTAGATTAAAAATATTAAAATAAAATAAAATAATAATAATAATAATAATATAATAATAATAAAATAGTAATAACAATAATAATAAATATATATGGAATTAACAAATATATATATATGTATATATATATTAATATATATATAATATATATATATATATATTTATGTTTTATGGACCGATCCATTCAAGTATTCAATACAAGCACATAAAACACATAAAACACACACACGAAAACAGAAAAGAGACCTTTGTTTTACAAAAAGAGACCTTTGTTTTGTTAAGATCATTGAAAATTAAGCACACTAAGAGAGATTTAGATAAAATAACGACTACAAACCATTTTATTTCATAAAATGATATACAAATCCTTTGTATATCCCATAAACTTCGTTTATGTGGTTTGTAGTCGTTATTTTATCTAAATCTCTCTTAGTGTGCTTAATTTTCAATGATCTTAACAAAACAAAGGTCTCTTTTTGTAAAACAAAGGTCTCTTTTCTGTTTTCGTGTGTGTGTTTTATGTGTTTTATGTGCTTGTATTGAATACTTGAATGGATCGGTCCATAAAACATAAATGATCATCCACATCACACCAAATGGTGTGAAGGGTACACGGCGGTAGCCCACACTAATGAACACGGCGGTAGCCCACACTAATGAACGCGGCGGTAGCCCACACTAATGAACGCGGCGGTAGCCCACACTAATGAACGCGGCGGTAGCCCACACTAATGAACGCGGCGGTAGCCCACACTAATGAACGCGGCGGTAGCCCACACTAATGAACGCGGCGGTAGCCCACACTAATGAACACGGCGGTAGCCCACACTAATGAACACGGCGGTAGCCCACACTAATAAGATAAACATACAAAGGGGGAACCAATTTGCTTTTTGCTTTTGACAAAATGACAAAAGTGACCACTTTGTCCAAAATTGGTGTATCCGATACAGGGCTACCGAATTCATTTATCTAATATGACCTCCTAAAAGTTTTATGACCTCCTAAAAGTTTTATGACCTCCTAAAAGTTTTAGTTGGTAGTGGAGCCTGTATTTTTGCCGAATTCATTTATCTAATATGTTTCCTAAAAGTTTTATGACCTCCTAAAAGTTTTATGACCTCCTAAAAGTTTTAGTTGGTAGTGGAGCCCGTATTTTTGCCGAATTCATTTATCTAATATGTTTCCTATTTTTTCTCCTACTTTTTTTTATGATCAACTTTTTGGCGGGCAGTCAATAGTCATTATAAAAAAAAAATTTATAGGGGGGGGGTTATAAAAAAATAGGAGGTTTTTTAGGAGGTTTTTTAGGAGGGGGTCAGGTAGTCGTTTTATTCCATATATCCTTCTTTTTTTAATAATAATAATAATAATAATAATAATAATAAATAAAATAGAAGGAAAGGTGGAGTGGTGTGGGTGTGTATGAGTGCGAGATGAGGTCAAAATGACCTTAAATTAACTACTAAAAAAAAATAGGAGAAAAAGTAGGAAGAGTTAGGAGGAGTTAGGAGGTTCAGGAGAGGTCAAAACAGGTTAATTATGTATTAAATAAATTATATATACTATATATAAGAGCCAATGGCACCCCCACTTAAGTATCTAACGGCAGAGGAGCGATTAGAAGCGCGGAGGAAATCTGTGCGGGAGTACGCGAAAAGGAAACCAGAAGTGTATAGAAGGGCCAGTAAAAAATATTACGACACACACAGGGAGATAATTAGTATTAGAAAAAAAGAGGCATTAAAGCGAAATACATATTAAGTATAGTATATATAATAACACGATGGCAAAAACTCAAGGAGAGGATCGCATAAATAGTGTGCTAGCGGGAATACAACCCGACAAGAAACAATGGATACCCACAGACATTGAAGAAAGCGGAAAACTAAACTTTGTAAACAAACCCGAGAAGTGTCTGTGTGGAAAACATTTAATGAAAGCCACATACCCATATATGTGGGGCGAGTATGTGATATTCGTTGGAAAAGCATGTTCTTACAACCATTTTTACAGATCAAACGAAGAGGATCTGATCAATTACATGCGAACCAGGATGTGTGTAGTGTGTAATAAAAATATACCAGCGGGGGTTCATTCGTTGGACGACAAACACTACATGTGCTATTACAGATTGGAACTAACGAGATCAAAAACAAAACTTGGAGAACTGAGAAAGAAACCAGGAATACCGGACTGGGTACTAAGAAAGG
The DNA here is from genome assembly GCA_019918135.1 of Paulinella micropora. NCBI lineage: Eukaryota > Cercozoa > Imbricatea > Euglyphida > Paulinellidae > Paulinella > Paulinella micropora. The sequence goes on from WBZZ01005009.1 coordinate 257,223, forward strand.
CGGAATCTACATTATTGTTTATTCGTCAACTGATTGAAGGACAATATAGAAAACGCGAAAAAACGGACGATCACGAAGCGGACGATCACGGGGTACAAATAATAAAAGAAAACGGGAAATGTGGTGATAGTATACTTATAACCAATTCTAAAAAAGTCCGGCACATACAGAGTGCTAATGAACTATTTGAAAAAATCTTTCACGTACACGAATACGTAAAATTTGTGGAAATGTGGACTGTGTGGCAGTCATTTGTTGATTATAGTGATTATGTGGATAAGATGCAGGATAAACTTGAGCGAATGGAGGAAATAAAAAGGATAGATGACGTATATGAGAAAAAGTGTGAGATTATCAAGAACAAACAATTCGAAAAAGTTATTGTAGCCCGATACGCGGGCAGATGTGAAAAGAGGTTTAAGTTTTACATAGAAGAAAAAGTCAAGTCTAAGGCAGGGGTTAAAAGTATTAGGTTAGCAGAGGAAGTAAACAAGGCGTACCACGCGAAATTTAATCCAATGTGGCGAGATGAGAAAAATAAACGATATATGTTATCTATGTACAACTTTGAACACACGCTAACGACAGGTGCGACATATATGATGGTAATTAGTATAAAAATAAAGGAGTATAAAGTAGGCGAACGATCCATGTTTATTAATTTGTTAGAAAAACCCATTCAAATTTAGAACTTTGTTTATGAAATTTTTTTTCACTTAAATCACACTACACAGTACATGAATTAATTAATTATGTATTAAATATAATATATATGATACTATATATAATACCGAGACAAAAAAACGTAAAAAATTTTATTGATACTTGTTATAATGGATACCGATGAAGCCTTGTGTACCAAGTTTTTACATAAGGAGGAATTGTTTGATGCGGACAAACTATCCTATATTATAGAACATTTTGAAGACTTAAAAGGACAACTGCGCGAAAAGTGTTTTGAAGACTGGGATCCTATAACATTGTTGAAAAAATATCTTCAGAACTCGTCTGATGGTAAAATAAAAGTGACTTATAGACAAAATGGAGGAAGAGGGCGGTTTTGTGCTGTTGGATCGTTATCATTACAAAGTGCACCAAGAGAAGTGAGACATACCATTGCGAACGACTACTACGTAGATGTGGACATGGTAAATGCCCACCCCGTTATACTATTGTATATCTCCGACACTAACAAATATGAGGCGAAACAACTACGAGCGTACGTAAAAAACAGGGATAAGGCGATCGCTGATATTGTGAGCAAAAACGAAAACATTGACAGAGATAAAGCAAAACAAATAATTCTGTCTATTATGAATGGGGGCGAGAAAGATTACAAGGCAGTAGCAAAGAAGACCCGATTTCTAACCGCTTTCAGAGAAGAAATGAAAACACTCCACACGAGACTTTCAACAGCAAACCCTAGTGAGTTTGAAAAAGTTAAAAAGAAGCGGATTGAAAGGGGCGAAGATTTCAACCATGAGGCCAGTTATGTGAACACATTGTTGTGCTATTATGAAAACAAAATATTACAAGTCATGTTAAACTATTTTGGAAGTCCCGCGATGTGTGTCTTATGCTTTGACGGAGTGATGTTAGAAAAAGGACAAAATTATGACTTGGAAGGATGCACGAAGGCCATTAAAGAAAAATTGGGAATTGACATGCTACTTAAAATAAAAGAAATGGACGAAGGCTTAGTTTTTCCAGATAAAGTGGTTATTGAAAAGTACCAATACCCCCGCCTTAAATACTTTGGTGACTTTGATAATGTATATATTCAAGATAATGAGGCGATCCTTGAAAGATTGGACAAATGGCGTAATTGTCTAAATATTGTAACGAGGGGTGGAGGGCAGGTGGCTATGACTTTAAACTTAGACATTGACGAAGAAACAGGTGAACAGTTTGAATACTATGTACAGGTGGAGGTGTGTTCTATGTTGTCTTCATTAGGGGTTGAATGTTTTGTCAAAAATCCAGAATATGTTGAAGAATTGAAGGACGACAAAAAAGAGAAAAAAAATCCGAAAGCAAGACCATGGCTATATACGCAGTTAGGAGGGGGTTATGTTAAGGAAGCAATACAGAAACGGAAAATTAAACGATATGACGATTTTATGTTTTACCCATACTTAAAACGGGTAGGACTTCCGATCGTATATTCTAATAAACTAAATTTGTTTATGGGCTTCCCTATGGATAACATTTCATTTGAAAATGTAAAAAAGAAGTATAACTTTGAAGAGAGTGCCTTATATAAGCACTTACAAACAGATTTCTTTACCGAAGGTCAGGATGAGATGGATAACTTTATGGACGGAATCGCGGATATGATACAGAAACCTAATGTAAATAGAGGTGTCGGCCATTTGTTTTACTCCGTCCAAGGAACGGGAAAAGGGCTACTGAGTAAATTCATGGAGAAACTGTTAGGATCTCAGAATCATGTTGTAATTAAAGACTTTAACCGATATATGGAAAAATTCAATGTCGCATATGCTAACAAAATATTGAAAGTATTTGAAGAACTACCAGAAAAAGGTGGGGCCTTCACAAATAGTGACCGATTAAAAAGTCAGATTGACCAGAAAGACGAAATAATAGAGCCTAAAGGGAGTAAGCAATATAAAGTAAAACACTTCGCCAGATATTGGTTTTACACGAATAACGAAAACACGTTATACATTGAAGGAAGTGATAGACGGTATTCCCTCCATAAGATAAGCGGGAAACATGCGGACGATAAGGGGTACTTCGCCCCGATATTGGATGAAATAAATAACGATGATTTTATGCGATGTGCGTTTGAATACTTCGCAACTAGAAAGTACGAAGAAAGAAGTGTCATGACGGCCTTCAAAACTAAATATAAGACAGAGCAGAAAATGGCTAACCTACCGAAAGCCATTAAGTTTATGATTGATGTCATTGAAGCAAAATTTGACGAGGTTGAAAATAAAGATATGAAAGTAGAATCAAACCATCTATGTGACAGATACAAGGAATGGTGCGGAGAGCAAGGTACCACTTACCATAAAGGGGCTTTCTACACTCAACTGAAACATATTGGCGTAGATAAGCCGAAACAAAGTGGCTGGGGTGATAACAAAAAATGTAGATTTACAATAAATGTCAGCACAATCAGGGACAAGATCCGCGAGTATATAAAGGACGACGAATACGACTTCAATTTTGGATCGGGAGTTAATGAAGTAGGCGATGATATCTTCTGGGTATAATAATATAAAACGGATTTTTTTTTGTTATATATACACAGCAAAAACAAAATGGCTTCACGAAAAACGAAGCAACAACTGCTTGACGAAGTAGCGACGTGGGGTTTTGGTGGAATGGAAGACCCTCCAACTATCAAAAACACGAAGCAGGAAATAATAACGTATTACGAAAAGTATAAAAACGTGTCAGCCCCGCGGGATGATAATGTTGAAGTTTCATTGCCCCCCGTTGATACATTAAAGAAAGTCGTTTTTGATGAGATAGAAGAATTTACGCCTTTTAAAGAAAGTGATTTAGTAGAAACAGGCATTACGGAAATTAAGGCCAACGTGGGGGAAGAACTGGCAAAAAAAGAAACGGAAGCACCAAAGGAAAAGAAAACACCGATTAAGGCAAAGCGAAACCCGCCCGAGAACGGATATAGTTGCTATGAAATAATAACGGCACATTTGAAAGTATCAAAAGACCCGTTTAACTTCTTGTATATGAAAGTGGATGACCGCACCATATTACAGGAGGATATGAAGAAATGGCACGAGAGTAGATACGGACACATACCACCAGAGCAACGCCCCACTCTTAAATATGGTAAGTTAGATTATAAGACATTTTTCCGCGATGTCTTATCTCAACACGAGGGCAAACTCACGACACTAAAGGATATGTATGACAGGTTTCATGTGTAAGAGGCAGTTAGTGCTATGTCTCTCATCACATCAATATTGAAATACGAAGGTTTGAAAGATATAGGCTCCGCAGATGCTGATTTATAATATACTTCCATTGTTAATGGTGCGCCAGTCGCATACGTTACCAGAGCATCATTTGTTGTATTATCTACAATTCGTATAGTGCGGTTGTTGGTAGTGTCCGAGGGGTTTGGACAAGTCATCTGCCAAGTCAAATTCATTTGAACTCCATATCTTTGGATTAGCCACACACAATCAAAAGACTTATAATCAATGGCGGTTGTATAATTTAGCACTTCGGTGTAATAATCATATGTATTCGTGCCATCTGTGATATGAAACCAAAATTGAAAAGTGGCAATGCCAGTTGGTGCGGGTAAATTCAATGAACCACGAAATGATACATTAATGAAATAACCATATCCTAAACTTGATATTGTTTTGCTACCATATCCGCCCGTGCATAGAGTGGTAAATGTGGAACTCGTCATCCACGACCTAAGGTCAAGACCAACATAAGCATTTTGAATGTTTCTTGTTAATGTCGGAGTAGCCACGACCGCGATTGTTTTTGTGTCAATAGATTGTTGCTCTTGCGAACGGCCAAATATATTCATTTTTTTGAGACTAAATATATATCTATCTTATATTATAAGATTTATTATAAAATAATAGAATTTAAATATGAACCATTTAGGCAATCCGTGGGCATATCACTATTACGGCTCTGTGATAATAGACGAGGATTTAGAAGTTGATGGTGTATTATATGGCGACCACATAGAAGCAAACTCAGTCCAAGCAAGGACTGATGACATAACCATATCGTCAAAAAATAATAACTCTTCTTTGTTGATATCTGACAGCGGTTATGTGTCAATTAATAATGAATACGATTTACCAATAGCGGACGGCACGGCTAATCAAATATTAAAAACGGACGGGCTCGGCAATACTTCATTTGCTACATTGACTTCAAGTTATATAAGCGATTTTGAATTGGATAAATTAACGGATGTAGTCATAACAGGCACACCCACAAATAACCAACTACTCATTTATAGCACAGGGCAATGGAGAAATACAAACTCACCTTTTCTTAGATTGGATGGGCTCACTATGATGTTTGGAGATTTGAATATGGGAGGTTTTAATGTAGTAAATGTCGGTAATGTTGATGGTGTTGATGTTTCTGCCCTTGATAGTGCTGTGGTTAAATTAACAGGAGACCAAACCATAGCAGGAATTAAGACATTTAGCAGTATAATAAATGCTAGTGCGGGGATTGATATGAAAAGCCAAAGTATAACAAATGTCAATTTAGTTGATGGTGTTGATGTTTCGGCTCTTGATACTTCTGTTGTAAAACTAACAGGAGACCAAACCATAACAGGGAATAAAACATTTACTACTTATGTGGCCGTAAAAGACTCAAATCCATTAAACACAGGAAAATTATTCTTCAATTACAACAATAATATGGGTTCTATTTATTCGTCGGAGGCAGGTGGGGCGACGGGCTATCCATTATCTTTTGTAGGCTCGTCCATACTTTTTGCTCCAACAACAGGGGGCGGAATGACATTGACAAATAATGTTTTAAATTTTAACAGCACGACAGCAATCAGCGGACTGCCCGCACCATTCTACGACGGTGATGCTTCAACAAAAGCATATACCGATACGAAACTGGCAAAGGACGGCACGACGGCTATGACTGGTAGTTTAAATATGGGTGGATTTTCAATAACAAATGTAAATTTGGTTGATGGTATTGATGTTTCGGCTATTGATACTTCGGCCGTGAAACTAACAGGGGACCAAACCATAGCAGGAACCAAAACATTCAGCAACATAATAAATGCTAGTGCGGGGATTGATATGAAAAGCCAAAGTATAACAAATGTTAATCTTGTTGATGGTGTTGATGTTTCTACTCTTGATACTTCGGTTGTCAAACTAACAGGAGACCAAACCATAGCAGGAAATAAAAAATTTACTTCAACAATAGAAGTGCGGGGTGCTACTGGTCCAGCCGCTTTTGATGGTATCGGTATTGCCTTTGATACGGCGACAAATATAGGAGAGATTGTGGCACAAAAAATAGCAACCGCTGGCTATTATCCAATACAAATAACAGGTTCATATGTTGATTTATATGCTGGGGATAATGTAATAGCGACAGCAACGGGCACGACACTATCTTTAAACAACAGAAAAATAACAAACTTAGCCACACCAACAGCAACAACGGACGGGGCTAATAAAACGTATGTGGATACATTAGACGGGCAAAATGTGAAACTAACAGGAAACCAAACCATAGCAGGAATTAAGACATTTAGCAGTGGTCTTGAAATAACAGGAAATTCAATCAATGCGACAACAAAGGGCACATTCGTGGTTTTTAACTCCACAGCCAATATCGGGTCAATTGCTAGTTTGGATATGAAAACAGCAACATATTACAACTTTGAAATTTCTGCCAAAAAAATAAGTTTTATTATTGACGGGACGATCGTTGGTTGGGTAAATGCTTCGGGGCTAGATTGTAATAGTAGCAAAATAGCCAACCTTGGAACTCCAACATTATCAACGGACGGAGCAACAAAAGGGTATGCGGATACATTGGACGGGCAAAATGTAAAACTAACAGGCGACCAAACAATAACAGGAATTAAGATATTTAATGGAAGTAGAAATGATGTAAGGGCACTGAATTTGTTAAGCCAAGCCGATTTCAATAATGTAGATATCATTAATGGCGGGAATATAACATATAATGGGGCGCGGATATTAAACCAAAACGGAGGAGACATATTCTTTTCACAGACAACGGGTGATTATCAGTATTTCTTATTTACTCTAAATACTGCTTCAAGCGGAACCGCAAACCAACGAGGTTATGTATTTACGAATGTAGCATCTGATGTAAAAGGGGCGGGACTTTATATTTCAAAACTTTTGGATAATAAAAGTGCTTCGTCCGACATTGTCCGTTTTAACAATGCTGGAGGTATGCGGTTTTATGGTGCCTTAGATATGAACAGCAACAACATAACAAGTGGCGGAACAATAACGGGAACAACATTAACGGCAACCGCGGGTATATCAACAACAACCGCAACTGCGAGTGGATTAATAACGGCAAATGCGGGTATATCAACAACAACAGCAACTGCGAGTGGATTAATAACGGCAAATGCGGGGATATCGTACACAGGCACACTAACATCAGCAACGAATACCAGCGGGGCAAAGATAGGAATTCAGGGGCCAACAGACGGGACAAGTGCAAAAGGTATATTTCTATGGGATACGACAAATACGAGTTGGGGAATTTATGCGGCATCTGGTGGAGCAAGCAAAAGTTTAGCAAATGGTACGGCAGTTTCTGGAAATGATTTTAGTTCATTTGCTTTTCGTTTTAGAGCGGCTAATGATGCTACAATGGGTTTTGTGTGGGAGAACTCTTCCGAACAATTGTTAATGTCATTAAACGGGGCAAACGGAACTTTATGGACGAAGGGATTGATAACGGCTAGTGCGGGTGTATCAACAACAACATTAACAACGAGCGATAAAATAACAACAGCACTCGGAAAACCAATAATCATAGGCAGAACAACGAAAGGAGTAGGAGCATCAGGCGGATTAGAATTATACGGACAAGATGGTAGTGTCCCCTCCAACGCTATACTTACTGGCCCTCATATACAAGCATTTACGACGGCGGATGCTTATCCAGTTTTTCAACAACTAAACTGGGCACACGACAATGTCAATTTAAGTTTTGATGCTTATTTTGATGGCACGAACTGGAAATCAAGCCACAGCGGTTCAAACTTTCTAATTCAAAAAGGTGGAAAACTCGCTTTTTATTATAATTCAGGAACAGCGGTTGGAAACAATATATCTTACACTGAGGCGATTAATATTAATACGTCGGGAGAGTTAGTTTTACCAACAGCATCCAGCGGTAATTTATTAATACGAAAAAGGCCAACTTATACTAACGACCCGCAACTATTTTTTAAATCGGGAGGATATACGAATTATGGTGTAATTGTTTCTTCAACTGGTTTGCTTCATGCTTGGACTACTTCAAATACCAACAGCGAGCCGTCTGGTAGTTATAATTATATTCCGCTTAATGGTGCTTGGACAAACTCCTCGGACAGGAGGCTAAAAGCAGATATTAAGTCATTAGACTGCGGTGATTGTTGCGATAAACTAATGAAAATAAATTGTTGTTCATATTATTGGAAAGCAGACGAGAAGAAAGAAAAAAAGAACCACGGATTTATTGCGGACGAAGTCAAAAAAGTATTCCCCGAATTTGTATCCGAAAGTGGGGTAAAAGCAGAGGATGGAGACGGCTACCTTGAAGGCATAACATATACTGACTTTATACCTGTATTAGTCAGTGCTTTTCAACACATGGCGGATAAGGTAGTTAATTTAGAAAAACAAAATAATAATCTCTTGCTTATTATAGAAGATCTATCTAAGCAACTAGCAGAAATCAGAGTGTCCGTTATTGATAATGTCCAACAATAATACAACTAGACTTCATAGACCACCAATCATAGAATTAGATGGCGAACTAACTCCCGAATTAAAGTCCCGCTGCATAGAAGTAGAACTTAAGAATGAGGAACGGAAGCAGGAACACGAATACACCGACAGTTGGGACTGCTGTTGTATGACAAAAAAAACAGATAGCAGACTTATTAAATACTTATTTCAAATGGCGATAATAATAGCAATAATCTCATTAGCGATCGTAAAACTTTCTGATCATGAACTTGATTGTAATCAAACTAATGTGTATGTGGGGCTCATTTCGTTAATGGTCGGCATCGTTTTACCCTCTCCAAGTTCTGGTGGTGGTAAGAAGTAAATTAAAATAACAATAATATAATAATGAAGTATTGTCATTCGTGTAAAATCTTCTATCCTCCCATATTTTTTATATGCAAAAAATGGAAATTGTGTAAAGAATGTGATTCGTGTCGCAAAAAAAAGAATGTTAATAATGAAATATGTGTCCATATGAATAAACAGAAATATTGTTTGCTGTGTATAATGTCGGAAAAAAAACCTGAACCGATTACTCATCCAGAACCTTGGACGGAGTGGTTGAATTAAATCATAAATTATCACATTCGTATAAGTGTATTTTATACCAAGAACTATCACCCGCATAGATTAGCGGAATGGCTTCATCAAAACTACGACACATATTATTTCCGTTATTTATGAAAACACATGTAAATTTAGTTTCTATTCCTTGCTTTATACAATAAACACACGATTCATTCTTTTTTTCTGAGTATCGTGAGTAAAAATCACAGGCAGTTCGACCTAACACAGACCACACAAGCACGAATATTAACAACATATATTATAATATTCATAATTTACCAAAGTAAGTGATATGCCCAATATGCGGGTTGGTTTTTGTTTAAATATGCGGGCTTTCCATCCTTTGTTTTAATTGCTTGATGTCTGGCACGATAACTTTCTCGTCTGTCTTCGTCTTGATGTTTGGTATAATCTGAATAACCAGATGCACCAAAGTTGATACGACGGCCGTTATAGACGACATAATACTTTTTTCCTTTCACTTTACTCTCGCCGAAGTCTGTCGCACCCAACGACAAGGCTTTCTCTCGTAGCCCCATTATATATTATCTTTCTCTTTAATTATATTATTGTAAATCGCCTCCCGTTGCTTATCTGATAGCGGTAATCTATAAAGTATATTTTGAGGTTTTCTAAAAACGGCAGGGTTTTTATTTACTAAGTTCTGAGTGATGCGGATTTGGTCAATTTCCTTTCCAAGCCGTTCTAGTTCCTCCAGTTGTTCCTCGTCTTTACTTTTTTCCTTTTTATTTTCCATCCTATATTATAGCAGATAAAAAATGTGGTTTCAAGAAAAAAAATGGTTTGATTATTACAATGAAGTCAGAAGAGAACATAAAGGTCAGTCCAAAGAATTTATTACGGCAAAGGCAAATGAATTAAAGAGGGCGGATAGAATATTAGATGCTCTAACTTACGAAGAAACAGACGATGATCCAACAATAGAAAAATTGAAGGACAAGATAAAAACATTGAACCAGAATTTAGTATCAAAAAAATACTACAAAATGAATTTGAATGAATTAAAGGAACATCTCAGAAATGAAATTGACTTTGACATTGAAGAATTTGAAACCAAATATGGTAATGCTTCCATAGAAGAACAAGCAAATAGACTTGCCATTAAAGCAGGTGGTCTTGATATATGGAATATTGATTATATAAACAGAGATATTGAACAAATGAATAGAGATATAGAGCAATTAACGAACCGTTGGGGATACACGGAAGAAGAAAAAAAAACACTTGTTAAACTTACTCGTGATGGGCTAACACATTTATTGGAAAAAGGCAGAAATGAAATAAAAGCATCAGCGAAGAGGGAAAACAAACAATGGCAGGCACGGGACTTAAAAGAATGGGAACAAAACAGATTAGAATATGAACAGAAAAACCCCGAGAATGCTTTGATTGAAGCAAAGATAGGGGAGGAACTCAAAACACTTATGCCAAGATTAACAGGTAATCAGAGAGATACGACAAGACTTGTAGATGCCATTATTAAAAGTATTCAAGATATAATTATGAGTCCTAGATTAAGTAGAATACTGGATACCGCTACAAGACTGGGTCGTTTTAGTGTGAGCAGATTGGTATGGAATCGCTTATTAACTATTACTGCTAATCATCCTCAAATCCGTGCCATGACTGTCGCGGTGATGGGACGATCAAATGCGGAGTCTTTCAGAATGGCATTAGAAGCATTAGCAAGAAACGAAGCACCGCCAGGATTACCTCCGCCAAACCCTCGTTTAATGGCGGTGGGACAACAAAGAATTGGCGATTATGTGTTTCGTGATATGATGAGAAGATTAGGCATACAAGTATCAACATTGTTCGCATGGAATACATTTAAAGGAAGTGTTGAAACTGCGGCCGCGGTTGCTTTTTGGGAATTTCTAAAGCACACATATAACATATGGACTTCTCAACCAGATGCTATTATCAAATTGGAAGAAGAACGATTTCATACTACTGGAAGCAATTATAATGGCCCCGCCACACGAGTAGAAAATCGTCTCCAATTAGAAGATAGAACTCGTGGTAAGTTTCCTTACATTTTACCAGCAGACACTTTGGATTTGATTGCTTTTGAACATGATCTATTGTATGCTACTGGTGATAAAAATGTCCAAAACTTCGCCGACCAACGATACTTTGAAAGAATTACTAATATAACAGAGTATTTAACGAGTAATGGATTGGCTACGGCCGAAGTCGCCAAAACTATTTCTGACAATTACAATTCAATGCTTTCAAAAGCAGATATATCTAAAATGGCCTTACAAGCACAAGGAAGAGTTCGTAGTGGAGTTTCATACTTAGATGCTATGAAATTCTGGAAAACTATTAAATTAACACCTCCAGATACGAAATACGATGCTTTTATATACAATGTAGATCAAACATTAAATTCTATGATTGGTGTTATGAATAATGTGGGCGGTTTTGATAAAGACACTAACTTTAAAGTAAATAAAATAGTCAATCCTGCTACATTTAGCAAACAATATGAAAAATTGGTAAATTCGTTTAATCAAATGGTAAAGTCGCAAGAAAAAGCGGATGGTGTGAAAGGATACTCTCTTATCGCACCAGCAAATGAAACTACAATTAATAATTTTATAGAAAAAATAAATACAATGAATGAAAAAAATACTTCAGCAGATATAGAGAAGGAAATAATTGTTGAGGTTCAACCCACGCCAAATCAAACAGAAATGGTAGTAGCACCCATGGAGCCAATCGGACTTGGTAATAACTTGGATATACTTCAAGATAAGACATCCCAAGTAAGGCACTTAAAGGGTTTTGTTAATATGCTAAAAAATAAAACTGGAAAGAAAATATATTTGACGTTGTCAGATTATGACGATCCAAAAGTCGGATGGGAAAAGGCCATAAGGCAAGCATTAAACAAAGGGGTTAGTAAGTCAGATATAGCAGAGGTAGATGATGTATTAGATAAGAGAATTTATGAAGAAGTGAGGGGTAAATTGACACCAGAACAAATGAAGCAATTAGAGGATTTAGAATTGAAGGATTCGGAATTTGAAAAGGCAACACCTAAAGGTCTAACACCTGCTCCTGAACCAGCACCACCGCAAGCAACGCCAGTTCCAGAACCAACAGCGACACCCGCACCCGCACCATTGCCAGTGCCACTAGTGCCAAGAACAGGCGGATTTGTTGAAGAGCCAGTCCAACCGCCACAGCCACAGACTGATCTAAAAAACGAAGAAGAGCAAAATGTCGCCAATGACCAAATGGTAGATAGTATGAGAAGCATTGACAAACTTGTTGATAAAATTATGGGCAAATCTCCCGAGGATGAAAGAGAAGACTTAATGGCACTTATCCGTTTTCTAATGCCAAGCGACCAAAATGGAGGTATCGGCACTTCAAAAACTAATCCACTTATTAAAGGTAATGAACAGAGACAGGATCGTGTGCTAGCAACTAAAAATGATTTTGAATTGTTAGATAACACAATCTACAGCAACACAAACAACAATTTTATGCTAAATAGATACAATAGAGCCGTTATTCAACAACGAATGAGAGAGACACGAGAATTGCCAAAAATGAAAAGGAAACTAACACGAAACTTCTCAGCGGAAATCCCGCGACAAGTCCAAACTCGTCCAGAAAGAAGAGATTTCAAGCCAGTCGTTAATCCGCCTAGCAATTATGCTTTTGGCAGTCCTTACTCACCTTATTTCTACAATTATGCTTCGCCACCACAACCATTCGGAGCAGAATACGATAATTACAAATATAATCCAAACTATTTTCAAAACCCATAATATAGTAAGACATGCCTAAATCTATACATAAAGGATTAATAGCAAACAAGTTGCCACGAAAAACACTTTTACAACAAAATCTGGAGAAAACCAACATAGAAAAAGCACACGAGGAATTTACTATTGACAGGCCAGTAATAACAGAAATAGAAAACAAGAAGCCCCCTAAATTTCATAATGACTTAGAAATACAACCGATCAAAACACAACGAGATAGCGTTGAATTGCTTCCTATTCAAAAAGAAGGAATATTGCCCGCAATGGGGACTATGGTTATATGTGCAAGCACTGGCGGAGGTAAATCAGTTATGATTTGTAATCTTCTTGCCAAGAAAAATATGCTAAAAGGATTTTATGATAGAATAGTTGTCTTTTGTTTAAGCCCGTGTCCAATCTTGGAAGACACTCTCAAGTTAAAAAAAGAAGACATAATCAAAGAAGATAGACCTGAGTTAATGAGAGAAATATTGACTAAACAAAAAGAACTAATTAAGACGAAAGGTTTTAAGAAAGCACCAAAAATATTATTGTTATTGGATGATATCGCACAAAGTAAGACTTTTCTTAAATCAGAAGTGCTTACAGAGTTATTCTTTGCTTCAACACACGCCAAAGTATCCGTGTGGGTCGCAACTCAAAGTTATACACAACTTCCGCGACGAGTAAGAATTAATTGCCATTGGATGATTATTTTTAACGGAGTGAGGAGGAGCGAACTTGATAGATTAGCAGATGAGTATGAGAGCCCGTTTCTAACCAAAAAAGAATTTTACAATATGGTTAAGTATGCTACGGCCGAACCTTATTCGTTTCTGGCAATCAATAACACAGTCAGCGATAGAACAGCCCAATTTAGAAAGAATTTTTCCACAATATTACGACTAAACAAGGACAGAGATATGACTAATTTGTGATTGAATTCAATCACAAACTAATTTATAAACTAATTCAATTAAAAAGTTTTTTTGTTTCATAATAATATAATATGTCAGCGCAGAAACTATATGCGACCCCTTATCATCAAGCAATGTCAATTTGGTATAAAGAAAATGGACAAGGCAAACTCACAACAATTCGTAAGGGAACACCCGAACATGTGGCAATCAAAAAAATAGAAGAGAGTATTAAGAGTGGTAAGATTAAAAGTCTAATCCGTCCAAAAGCACCAAGGGCAAAGAAACCACTTAACGAACCGATTGCCAGCGGGCAACCAGATCAAATGCCAGACGAAGCATTGAAAAGAAAGGCACCAGACATAGCCTCAGCAAATAATTCGTCTCCCGAACCAAACGCGAAACCTGTTGAAATGTCTCCAGCGCCTAAGGTTGAACATTCTTTGCCAAAATCTGTTAATCCCACTCCTGTTTCTGTGCCAAAACAAACTACCACAACACCAGCAAGCAAGATAGAAGCGATAGAAGATGCTTCTAAGGAAACTCCACCAACTAAAGAAGTTGCGCAAACTAATGACATTGATGTAAATCAAGCCATAGCAGATTTAATGAAAATTAAAGAAGAAAGGATAACACATAAAAATTTACAAATTATGAAAAAAATAATTAATGGTAATTGATAAAATAATTATTATTTTATATACAATGATTAAAAATACAAGTGTTTCTATGCGATTGTCAAATGGATTTATTAACAAACTTAATGAAGCAAACAGACCTGCGAGTGATGGATTTCAATTGAATCAATTTGAATTGTGGAGTAGTCATGGTGCCCCATTAGTTAATCAACCACTGACAGAGTTTGGCGATTTAGTCCCGCACAAATCTTCTACTATTCAAAATACATTGACAGATATTTCTGATAAGAAAGGAACTGCGGATGTGGTTGATTTAGACACTGCCGTTAGTAGTCTGGCTTATTTGAAGAAAGCGGTTGAAAATGCCGATGCGAGAGAGTTTCAATTAACCTCCCCGCAAGATGCTAGATTTGAAAATCTACAAAATTCTGTTGATATTATTAGACAATCCGTTTCAAGTGAATAATTAATTATTTTTAAATTCTATATTTTTTTTTATTAGTATAATAAGCAGTGTAATTTCTACAACCACAACAACAAAAAATGGAAGGAAAGGATTCCAAAAATACTGAGGAGTTGATGACCCTCAACAACCTCAGATATGAGTTGCCAGCAAATCTAGCACTCACTGAACAGGGAAGTATCTTTAAGAAGAACTTTGCCGACCAGCAGACTTACACTAGTTCGTCTGGGACTGAAATGATTTTTACACTACAGGCCAGCACTGATTTTGTATATGGAAAGAATTGCTATTTAACATTTGATATTAAGGCCGACGGGTTGGTTACGACCGCAGGAAATAACTGCGCGATTGGTTTTCAAAACACTCCCGCGACTGCTATTTTTGAAAGATTTTTGTTGGAAAGTAAGGATGGTAGCGAACTTGAACGAATTGAAGATTTGAATAAACTGGTGCGAAATACTCTCCCGTGGCATTATCCTTTTGATTATCGTCGGCAGGCACAGATGTCGGGACAACGAGAAAATGTTGAAGTTAATGCTAATATTACCGATACTTCGGTTACTGATTTTGTAGTTCATAGTCTAACTGCCGTAGGCACTGGTAATTATTTGAAGGTTTGTATTCCTCTTCATTACTTTTCGGGAGTGTTTAATGAAGAAACTCTCATTCCTCCCTCTCTCATTAGTGGTATGAGGCTTCGTTTGACATTTGCTCCATCTCAGGAAGCATTTGCCATTATTGGAAGTTCTGATGGTAAGGTTTCTACTGGGTTTGATGGTTCCGCTTTGACTTACACCGTATCAAATCCAGTTGTAATGTTGGAGACATTCTCTCTTGCTCCCGCCGTGCAGAGAAATATTATGGAACAGATGGGAAGCAAGGATGGTCTTCCATACACTTACGAAACATATTACAATCAAAAAGCAAATCCGGGGACTTCCGATGATTTTAATCTTCAAGTAAATAAGGCCGTTGCTCGTGCTCAGTGCTTGTATATCGTTACTCAAAATGTGCTCGCTGACAATGCTAGTATTGATAACCTTGGAACTGCTCAAATGCCTTATAAGCAGTATCAGTGTCGTATCGGTGATTGGTATGCTCCACAACAGAAGATGGAACTTGGAGGAAGCACCGATACTCTGGCGGCCGTTCAGAGAGGCTGTGCCGAATTGTATATTAACAATCTTCAAGCGACTATGGGCATTCGTGATGCTTACATGTCTTCATCTGTTTCTCTTGAAAACTTCCGCAAGTATTATTCTACTTCAGATAAAACAGGACTTACATCCAACTCAGGATTTGCTACCATTATCCAGACACTCAATCAGTCACCTCACATTGGAGCGTCTGGTCTTGCCGTTAATAACTCACGAACTGCGGAAGTTACTCTTCGTTACGCGGCCGATTATAACGCAGATCGTGCAATCACTGCTTGGTTGAAATATGTCAAAGTCGCGTCTATCTACCCATCGCGTGCAGTTGTAAAACAATGAGCAATAGTAAGCCTTATTTATTTAAAATACGTGTAGTCAAAAAAAGATAAAAAATTAAAAATTAGAATAATATTTTTTGCTATATATAGCAATGGCGTTCACGATCTCTCAATTAGAAGATGAAAAACGCACGAGAAAAAATTTCCTCCTTCGTGTATCGTCAAGTGATAAAACAGAATCAAAATCCGCTTCTACTCACAATGGCCGTTTCGTCGTTGATCTCCCAGCAACTGGTCGCAATATTGATATAATCAGTGCTTATGTCGTTAAAAGTATCTCTATTCCAAACGTTTTCCCAAACATACCGAGTTATGCCAACACTCTCACATTGATTAAAACAACGGGATCGGCTACAAAAACGGCAATCGTAACAGAAAATCAATACACCATTGATACATTTATTACCGCCCTTCAAACTGCGGTCAATTCAGCAATTACCCCCGACTCCGTAGTTATAACTTTGAACTCCGTTAATAAATTGAATTTTGCCTTCACTGGTGATACGTATGCTTTTGATTACGATAATAGCACGATTAGAGATAAGATCGGACTGACTGCTGATATTTCGGCCGCGGCGAGTAGCACGATGCAATCCATAGTCAATCTAATCGGTGAGACGGCCGTTTATATTCATAGCCGTGCTTTGAACCAGTCTGGTCTAGTTGAAGCAAATGGTAATTTCTCTGTCGTTGGTAAAGTGAACCTCGATCGACCATATGGAGTCCAATGTTATTTTGAGAGTTCTAACGATGTTGCAGATTATGTACCGTTTAATAGTACCAAATCCTTACGATCCATTGATATCGTCATTAGAAATGCGGGCGGCAGTGTGCTTGAATGCCCATTGAACTTCGAGGTTTCAATTCTCTTGAAGGTGTATCATGCGTAAACGAAAAAAAAACTATAAAATATAAGGAATAATGACATTTATACAAAACTTAGATGTATTATTTATATTAATACAAAACATCAATTTACGACGACGACAACAACATAAAGAACAAATTCCATGTGGTGCCAATATTGACCAGTTTTACAGATATTTGAAGAGAGATCACGCACATATAACCGAAAAATTAATCAAGAACAAGGATTTTGAATACATAAAAAAAATGTCAATAGAGATACAAAAAGAAATTGATAAATAAGCATAAATAAAAAGTATTCTTTTTTGTTTAAACTATTTAAACAAATGAGATATAAAAAGATATAAACCGATGCCAGACTATAAACAAGCCAAACTATACAGCATCAGGTCATATCAAACGAATGAAGTATATATTGGTTCATCTACTCAACCTTTATATAAGCGATTATATGCACACAAAAAAGACTACGAAAAATGGATGAAAGGTGAATATCATTATACTTCTTCTTATGAAATAGTTAAATACGATGATGTTTTTATTGAATTGGTTGAAGATTATCCATGTGAAAATAGGGAACAATTAAACAGACGAGAGGGCGAGGTAATAAGATCCACAGAAAATTGTGTGAATAAGCGAATAGAAGGCAGAACTCACAAAGAATATTACGGAGATAATAAAACATATCTTTTACAAAGGGCAAAAGAATACAGAACCAAAAATAAGGAACAAGTGGCACAAACATGTAAAAAATGGAACGAAGAAAACAAAGAACACGTAGCACAAAGAAGAAAAAAATATAGAGAAGTAAATGCTCATAAACTTCTTCAACAAAAAAAGGAATACTATGAAAAAAACAGAGATACAATAATTGAATATAAAAAGCAATACAGGGAGAGTAATAGAAAAATAGTAAATAGAATTAGCGTATTAAGTTATCACAAAAAAAAACCAATTGGTTTAGCCACATTTGGTCTGTAAACTATAAAGGAAACCTTTTTTTTGTTTTAGAAGCCTTCCTGTGTGTGGTTAGATGATGTCTTCAATAAAATTAATAGAAGCGTAAATACTTGCCGTTCCACCGCTCGTTAATTGCGCGGATATAGTAAATGTCTTACTTGGTCCTATCTTGATATTGTATTTAGACAAATCGATGTATATAGATGAAGCACCAGACAATACATATGTAAATATCACACTTCCACCCGTTCTTGTCGTCCCTGCCGTATCTACTTCGGCCAATGATGTGTTTGTATCGTAATTGGAATAAGAAGGTGTTCCTCCCAATGTGGTGTTAAGAATAACTCTCGCAATACATGTTTTAGTATCTGTATTGCTGACACACAAATTTTCAAAGTAGATTATGTTATAATTCGTTTTGCTGTTGAATGTGGCGCGGTTTCTAATGGTAAATATGGCATTTTCAGTTGCTCCTATAGTTTTAACATTGTCATACGAATTAGTTATAGCAATAGTCCGATCAATATTCCCTTCAACTGCCAAAAACATACTCGCCGTTTTCATAACAACGGATTGGAGGCTTGATGAATACGCCTTCGCATAAACAGCAAACGCCGCCTGATCCAACGATGGAGTGGTAGCAGTGTTCGCGTATTGTATTGCGTGGATTGTTTCCATTCGGCCAGTTCGTGGATTTTCAACTTTAAATGTAATCTGACCGCCACCCAGATATTGGAGGACTATTTCAAACACATTCAATTTAGTAAAATCAAGTGTTGGAAAACTTCCAGTATCATTACATTTATCAACATTCCAAGCATATTGACTGACCACATTTTCTACACTTCCCGCCGTTCTAACAACGGACATTCCCAGATTTGATTGTCTAAAGCATAAATTGTCTGCTGGTGTGCCTATGCCAATATCGCAATTGAAAGTGGTTGCGGTGGTAGATGGCGGAAATATGGCCGAAAATCTAGCAACTAACCCCATACCACTTCTATATTTTGCTCGTTCAATAGTCGTGATCTGTGCCGTAGAGTTTCCAGAAGCGGATGTTGTTAAAACCGCCATTGAATTAGCAGACGATACTACCCCTCCATTAGTTTCCGTTTTGTCAAAGAAACGAGTATTAATGCCATATGTAAATACATTTTGCAATACTGGAGACAAAGTGGCCGTTCGTAATTCTCCAAAGGCCGTTGTAGGTAAAGCGTCTTTTATTATGTTGCCAGTTGATGACGATGTATCCGTGCTTTGACCAAACAAATTCATTTTATATTTTGTATAATATAAAACATGTCAATAATAATAAGAGATTTACCGAGTGATATAGTTGGACACATAAGAACATTTATTTATTCAGAAATGTCCCAGCAGGATTATAAAAAAGAATTTTGTAATATATGTGGTTTGTCTCGCACATTCCAATCACACCCTCCTATTATAGCAGTTGATATTGATAATGTAGATGGTGTTCAGTTTTTCACGATTTGTTCCATTAAATGCTACAGACGAGAGTCTAATATTAGAGCAAGATATGACGAACCGCCTTTAATCGTTGTCAAGTATTAATCTTTTTGTTTTTGTTTCTCGTGCTTCTTCTTAATGGTGCTTTTACTTCCTCTGTCGCGGTTTCTTCTTGTGGCACTTCTTTCTTCTCTTTGATAAACTTATTAACAATAACGGCTCCAATCTTACTTAATTGTCTTAGTTTAATATTTGTAATATTTGGATTATCGTTGTAAATCTGTTCAAGCAATTTATACTTGTCCTCTCTACTAGCCCTTTTTCCTAATGTTTGATATTTGCTTTCTGCCGTGTCGTTTTCGCTTTCCGTTTCATTAATATTATTTAAATTCAGACATAAATCTATCTTTCTTCTTAACTCCTCTAATTCTGTTTTAATTCCTTCTGCCTTAATTTCTTCAGGGTCGGCCACATTAACCCACGAATAACTAAAACTAGTAAGCATATCACCGTGACCAAGAACATTAGAAACCCATGTATTAAAATTCTCTATTTTCGGATTGGCAAAATTACTATATGACAAACTAGCATATAGTTTTCGCAACATACTAC
>WBZZ01005010.1:5000-15000 GCA_019918135.1 Paulinella micropora
TTCGCTTCTTCGGGGTTGCCTAACTGGAACACATGATGAGCGCACGTTGGAGAGGGGCTTCAGTCGGTCCCAATGCCTTGCCAGTGCCTTGCTGCGTTGCCGTGCCTTGCCCAATGCATTCACACCCTCCACCGTTGCATTTCTAACTGAGCAGCTTCGGCTGGGATTACTATACTTGTCTGTAAGACCCTATAGGTACCGCTAGGTTCGCGCCTTCTATACCCACGTGGGGGAAGGAGTTTCAGCGGCACGCCGTCCGATCTGGCTCCACTCGGGGACACCCGTACCTCATGATGTGTATTGTTAGGAGCAGCTGAAAGTCCATAAGGCATGAGAGTAGAGGCGTTGGCGATGCGATGGAGAGTGTGTGTAGTGCGTGAGGCAGGTTCTGGCGACGCTGGGGGTGCTGGCGGGCGCCGAAGGGCACGAAGCGACGCGGCAGCGTCCAGTGACACCGGCGGAAATGCGTGTAGTGTGTGTTGCAGATACCGCCGATGCTATTTGCGTGGACGGGCGCTTTCCTCGGCGTAAAGAGGCGCGGCGGTGATGGCCAGCGACATTGGCCGTCTACTACTCTCAATGGATTACAAATACGCGAAGCACGGAGCTACCACTGTGGCCCTTATGGGACAAGGTAGAATCGCCGAAGACCTGGACAATCCCCGTGGGAATGCCTCTTCGACGGGCTCTGGCTCGATGTCCCAGGATGGGAGGATGAGGGCTCGCGTATATGACGGAATTCCTGAACCACGTGGAGAGGCTATCTTAGCTGCGCCTCATCCTTCCTCCCCAAACCTGGCACACGGGTCGGCGCTTCAACATAAGGCGAGCGGCGCTATATGGCAGATGGCACCGCCGCCTCGACGGTACCGGCGGGTAGATCGGTACGACAAGGACGGGCGTAATCTGATTGTCTGGGGGCTCTCAGAACGCGCCAATCTACAGGAGATCGCCTCCAAAATGAGCGGTCTTGGTCTGGTGGTCCCGGTAATGGAGTGGCAAGGCCAGCGAATGTCTCGTCACCTGGAGCTGGTCTACGAGGACGATGACAGCAGGCAGACGTCGTTGCAGCAACTCAAACATCTCAAATTCTTCGGCAGAGGGGTCAATGTGGCCCTTGGGCGCAGGTTCAGGGACAGGGAACGTGTCCGAAGGCTTATTCGCATCCATCTGCGTGGGGAAGCGGCGGTCCGGAAGGAGGAAGCTGCGACGGGATATCGCGTCTTGCCTCTGCATGAAGAATGTGTCGATGATGTGCAGGTGGTGTCTTCGGAATTGGCTGCCGATGCACCTAAGTGTGTGTCTGAGTGTGCTGATGTGCAGGTGGTTCCCCTGCATTCGGCGGCCGGTGCAGTGGGGGAGCAACCTGCGCAAGCACCTGCAGAGGGGGGCAGCACGAGGGCGGAAGCCAAGCGCGGCCGTCGGGTCCGGAAACGAGCCAAGAAGCACCGCTCCAAGCAGTTCGATACCGGCTTCAAGCTACTCGTCGCGAGTCACAACTGGCAGGGTAAAACGGGATACGACAACGTAGGCACGGCGGAATGGGCATCATTCTACAAGCACGAGGGCTGGCTAGTCATCGGGGCTCAGGAGCACCGCATGGGCAAGAAGCAACTTTCCAAATGCAGCCTGGATGGATTCCGGATTTTTGGAAAACCTGCGGAGGTCAGCGAGAAAAATCGCTGCAAGGGTGGGGTTCTATTCGCGGTGGCTAACTTCCTTGGTCCGTATTGCAACCTGGTGTCAGCCCCCGTCGACCACCGGCAGCAAGTGTGGCTGCGTATCGCCTCGGGTGTTACCGGCGCTCAGGATATCTATGTGGGCAACGGCTACTTTCCCCAGGAAACGCAGGAAGAAGAGTCGTCAGAGGCGTATGCGGCCTGGCAGGCAGCTATAGCTTTTTTTGGAGCCAAAGGTCTTGTGGTCACGGTGGCGGATGCCAACGCGAAGCTCGGGCCGGCATGCAGCCGAAAAGAGGAGGGCATCGTCGGTCAGCACGGGGAGGTCGATGAAAAGGGAGCACCGGTACGTTCGGAGAACTGCAAGAGACTCGCGGCTGTCCTCGTCGCTACGGGCCTGCGAAATCTGAGCGGCTTCTCGTGCCCAGTGGAAGGGTCCTACTGGTGGTCCCGGCGTGAGCAGCGCGGCATGGGCACAGGCAAGCACCTCCTCGATTACATCTGCGCGTCGCCTGGCTTGGCATCTGGAGCAAAGTTCGGAGTATGCGAAGATGATCTTGATACGGACCACAAGGCAGTATGGGCCGAACTGACGTGGAGCGGCCAGCGCCGGCCAAAGCGGGCTGCGAAACCTTACAGGTCCTTTCGTGTTGATAAGCTTATTGGTGCTGGTGTCTCGGGTAATGATCACGCTGCGAAGCAAGCGCTGGATTATCTACGCGACAAGTTCGATGACGTATTCCAGCATTGCCTACAGAAGCTTGGAGTGCATCAGCTGCCTGAGCTTGACCTATCGGGTGGTGCCGACAGCCAACGGGTGGTAGATGACGTCACCGAGCGAGTGGCGCAGTCCTTCCGAATGGCGGCGCACCGGGTCCTTGGCTCCAGATGTATACGACCCCGTTTCACCAACAATTGGTTCGACGGGGAGCTAAAGGAGCTCATTCAGCAGCGCCGGGAGGCCTACGCAGCATACAGGAGGGATGAATCGAATGCGGAAGCCCGTCTGAATTGGCTACGGCTCCGCAAGCAAATTCGGAAGGCAACTCGGGCCAAGAAGTCCGCCTCCTTCAAGCAAGTGCAGGAAGAAGCGGTCAAATGTCAACGCGAGCAATCCTCAAAGCGCTTTTGGCTACTCGCGAAGCGGCTTGGCGGGGCACGCAGAACGAAGGTCTCCGCGCCGGTGCAAAGGGAGGATGGCTCACTGGCGTGTACGCTGCCGGAAAAGGTCGCTCGGTGGGAGGAATTTCGGAACAATTCGGTGAAGCCACGGGAAAATCCGGCAAGTGCGGCTGTTGTGGTGGAGTGCTGTGCAGAAGCAGGCTCGCTGGAGTGGGAGGAAGCCGAAGCTAAGCGGCAGTTCCACTGGAACGATCGCTTCAGAGATGAGGTGGCCCGGGCTATGAAGGAGCACGAAGTAGGTGAAGACACTTGCGAAGAGCTGGACAAGCCGTTCACGCAAGAGGAGGTCCTTGCAAGGCAACGTGCCCTGAATAACCACAAAGCTTGTGGCGAGGACAAAGTGAAGAACGAGATGCTCAAGTATGGCGGCGCCTACATCAATGGCTACTTAACGCAGTACTTCAACTGGATTCGAGAAGCCGAGAGGACTCCAAAAAAAGCTTGGGGCAAGGGAATCATCGTCAATATCCCCAAGGGTGGGGATCCTACGGATCCTGACAACTGGAGGGATATCTCGATTATTAGTTGCCTTGGTAAGCTGTATCTGTCCTTATTAGCTACTCGTCTAACGCTCTTCGTGGATGGCCCGGATAAGCTACGTCCAGAGCAGGGAGGCTTCCGCCCGGGGCGTCGCACTACGGATCAGGTCTTTACCCTTTGGCAGAGGTTGAAGGGGCGTCAGCAGCAGAAGCGGGAGTCGTATGTCCTGTTCGTCGATCTACGCAAGGCTTTCCCGTCTGTTAGGAGAGATGGCCTATTTGAGAGGCTCTGGAAGCTGGGTGTAAGGGGCAAGTTCTGGCGCACGCTACGCAGGTGCTACGAGCAGACTTCGTCGCAAGTGCTAGTTGATGGAGCACTCACCCCCGAAGTACTGGAGGGTGTAGGCGTCCAACAGGGGTCCCCTCTCTCTCCCACACTCTTCAACGTCTTTATGGATGAGCTGTGTGATCGGCTGGCGAGTGCCCTCAAGATCACGGATGTGAAGCGGCTGAACGACATCAAGGCACTTCTATACGCGGACGACGTGGCCCTCATCGCTCACAGTCGCACCGAGCTCCAGAAGATGGTCAATGTTGTGGCCAAGTTCGCGGAAGATTACCGGCTGGAAGTCAACTTGAAGCCCGGCAAGACGGAAATCATGCCCATTTACACGTCGAGCAAGGCGAAACGACCAAGAATCAGGGAGCGAGGTGAGCCCGTGGTGTGGTTTCGCGGCCAGAAGCTTTGTGTCACCAGTCAGTACAAGTACCTGGGAGTGGTTATCACCGACGACCTGAAGTGGAAGGAGCAGGCCCTGCGGGCTACGCGTGTCACTGAAGTCGCCACCGCAGGTTGGTACTCTTTGTGGTGTGCAGGTGAGATACAAGCTAGGTATCGTCTCATGTGCTGGAATCAACTTGTGGGGGCCAAGCTGAAGTACGCCTTCGATGTCTGGCGTGCCCCCGTATCGCAGCTTACCAAGCTGGAGGCAGCAATGCTGCGCCCCATGAGGATGATTCTCGGCATCAGCCCTAAGACAAGCAAGTGGATTACACTCTTTCTGGCGCGCTCTTTGAGTGCGGAGCGTTTGCGGCGGGCGGCGCAACTGAAGTTCTATGGACGGCTGCGTGTTCTACCGGAGAAGCGATTTCCTGTCATCGCATCTCAAGTCAAATCCGACTGGACTGCGGAGGCCGAAGGCGCTATCAGGGACTCAATGGATCTACAACAAGGGCTTCAGGAGCTCCTAAATAGCTCAGAGAAGGACCTCGAGGGTTGGTGTTCGACTGTGGACAAGTGGGCCCTTCAGCAGGACGTCAAGATGGTGCAGCAACTGATGTGGGACAAGCGAGAGGCAGGCAGCGATCTTACTGATGGCCTGCGAGTCATCCTAAGACAAGTCTTTGGAACTAAGGAGTTCCCAAGATGGGTAGCCCTTGATGATGCGCATTATAATCTGCTTCGGAGAAGGTTGCTCAACTGCAACAACCGCCTTCGGTTGTACCGCAGCAAGTTGGTCAGTGGCATGTCCCCTCGCTGCTTCTGTTGTCATGATGATGTCAATGAGTCCCTTGCGCACTTCTTATGGGATTGCCCCATGCATGAGGGGAGACGTAAGCAGCTGTTGCTGAGTATGCAGAGGCTCGGTGGCATGGCTGTGGGGGCTGCTGAGGGGGATGGAGGGAGTGAGGAGGGTGGTGAGGTCGTAGGCGGTGAGGTTGTGGTGGAGGATGTGTTGCTTGGGCGGGAGCGGGAGGGCTCTGTGCGGCAGGGTTGGGATGATATGTCGCCTGTGGATCAATCACGATTGTTTTGTAAGCTTTTTCAGGGGAAGTCGCGCTTCCGCAGTAACTTTAGGCTTGCTGCGTTGTTAGGGGTTACAGCGTTGCGTCCCCCTCCAAAGTTGGATGTGTTGTTTGGATCATATGTG
The DNA here is from genome assembly GCA_019918135.1 of Paulinella micropora. Lineage (NCBI taxonomy): Eukaryota > Cercozoa > Imbricatea > Euglyphida > Paulinellidae > Paulinella > Paulinella micropora. The sequence goes on from WBZZ01005010.1 coordinate 10,272, forward strand.
TCTGAGTGTTGGTCTGCTAGGGAGGGCAAAAGGGAGGAGCTTGGGGTGGAGGATGGGGGCGAGGAGGTGATTGACCTCACTGAGGTTCCATCAGCTTCTGTCCCACCCTCTCCCCCAAGTGACGTTGATGTTGCGCGGCGCGGCCGTCCGCGCAGTGTGGACGTCCTGGCTAGAGAGAGGGGTTCGGGAGCGCAGCGTAGTGTCTCCGAGTTCTTCTCTTCAGCTAACACCCTCGCATCTAGCTCTTCATGCACTTCACAGCCCCCATCTGCCCCTGCTGTTGCTGTTGCTGCTATGTCTGTTTGGTGTTCTGACAATGCGTTGGGATCGGCTGACCCCGGTGACCCAATGGAGGCACATGTCCAGGATCTGGATCTGATGCTATAGTCTGAGCAAGCCTATTATTATTATTATTATTATTATTATTATTATTATAAGTGGCACCGCGCTAGCCCAGTGGTTAAGGTCTACCATCTGGGACCTGTCGCCAGTTCGATTCCCGTCGGGGCCAGTATTTTCAAAGGATATTTTCTTTGAAAGTAATGGTCTGTCTGGAAGGCTTGGAGCTGCCTTGCGGGGGTGTCAGTAGAGCCTATCGTCAAATCTTCGTACTCCCCTCGCGGGTGAGACGATGGAGGCACATGTGCAGAAATGCATTCGCCATTGACTGAGAAGCACTATTATTATTATTATTATTATTATTATTATTATTATTATTATTATTACTAGGGAGTACATAGGCCATCGGTCCTTTCCATGGGCTGATTGGTATAAAGCTCCTAGAGTAATGTTCTATGCCGTCACTTCCTTTATTCCACCGATTGGTGTGGAGACTTTCCTTATGGAATGGAGGACTGGATGCACATGGCCTTTTGGCTCAGCAATTGGCAGGAGATACACTATTATTATTACTATTATTATTATTATTATGGAGCTGCCTTGCGGGGGTGTCAGTAGAGCCTATCGTCAAATCTTCGTCCCTCGCGGGTGAGACGATGGAGGCACATGTGCAGAAATGCATTCGCCATTGACAGAGAAGCACTATTATTATTATTATTATTATTATTATTATTATTATTATTATTATTATTGTGGACACCGTGATAGCCCAGTGGTCAAGTTCTACCATCTGGGCCCTGTCGCCAGTTCGATTCCCGTCGGTGCCACCAGTATTTTCATTGAACATACCGCTCCGTCTGGACCAGTATTTTCATTGAACATACCGGTCCGTCTGGAAGTGTTGGAACTGCCCTTGCGGGGGTGTCATTAGAGCCTATCGTCAATTCTTCGTACTCCCCTCACGGGTGAGACGATGGAGGCGCATGTGCAGAAATGCATCAGCCATTGACAGAGAAGCACTATTATTATTATTATTATTATTATTATTATTATTATTAATGGAGGCACATGTCCAGGATCTGGATCTGATGCTATAGTCTGAGGAAGCCTATTATTATTATTATTATTATTATTATTATTATTATTATTGGACACCGTGATAGCCCAGTGGTCAAGTTCTACCATCTGGGCCCTGTCGCCAGTTCGATTCCCGTCGGTGCCACCAGTATTTTCATTGAACATATCGGTCTATTTCTGGACCAGTATTTTCATTGAACATACCGGCCCGTCTGGAAGTGTTGGAACTGCCCTTGCGGGGGTGTCATTAGAGCTTATCGTCAATTCTTCGTACTCCCCTCACGGGTGAGACGATGGAGGCGCATGTGCAGAAATGCATCAGCCATTGACAGAGAAGCACTATTATTATTATTATTATTATTATTATTATTATTATTATTATTCAGCCCAATGGCCTCAAGGCGTTAAACTGTGACGCCAACTCATAACCCTTTGGTGGTAGATGCTGGGGAGGAGGGTCGTTGCGCGCGTAAAAGATCTTAAACTCCGCATATGCTGGTTGATAGCCCAGGACCCAGCAGACACCAGATTGTTATGGGTGGGGTTTCGAGGCAGCTCTAGCAACCGCGCTTGGTGTATGCACTTGCACATTCGGTGACGTCTTGCAAGAGGTTGCTGGGACTGCGGAATAACCTCGGCTTAGTGCAGTCTTGCCCTCAGGAGCTCCATCGGTGGCCCCGATCATCAGGCGAGAGACTGACACGGGGGGGTGGAGGACCTCGAACAAGGGTATTGGAGGCTTATGTCCCTTGAGGATATGCCATTAGCTGCATCAGTACGCCTCAGATATAGTATTATTATTATTATTATTATTATTATTATTATTATTATTATTATTATTATTATTATTATTATTATTATGGAGGGGTGCACAGTATGGGACCCCACGGGAAGAGGAGGTGGTTGGGCCTCTTCCCACTGGTTTCGAGGCTATGTCGTTGTGTTGGCTCCGAGGCTATGTTGTTGTGTTGGTTCCGAGGCTATGTTGTTGTGTTGGTTCCGAGGCTCTGTTGTTGTGTGGGTTCCGAGGCTATGTCGATGTGGGCTCCGAGGCTATGTTGTTGTGTTGGTTCCGAGGCCATGTCGTTGTGTTTTTTTTATAAGACATACACCACGTGGGATCAAAGGGGTATTTACATTCCGCGATCTAAGGGTGGTGACGGGTTTCGAGGCGTCCCAGATACTTACCACAAAACGTCCTCATGCGCTGGCAGACCGCATGAAATGTCTGCTACCCCTGTGAGTACCTCCATGCGGGACCTACCCAGTCTCGTGGAGCTCTCACGCGGGGAAGATCAATCATTTGTAGTTGATTTCCTGCAAGGTACCCGACACTGTGCGGGTAGTAGGGACTTCCTTTTGGGGCCTTCTATGCAGGATGGTTAGAGTCACTCTTCCCTCCCCAACATACTCACTGTAGTCCCTGTTGGGTCGAGGGATGGAGGCGCATGGCCCTCGGGCTCAGCCATGACAGATCAATATATCAATATATATATATTATTATTATTATTATTAGTGGACACCGTGATAGCCCAGTGGTCAAGTTCTACCATCTGGGCCCTGTCGCCAGTTCGATTCCCGTCGGTGCCACCAGTATTTTCATTGAACATACCGGTCCGTCTGGACCAGTATTTTCATTGAACATACCGGTCCGTCTGGAAGTGTTGGAACTGCCCTTGCGGGGGTGTCATTAGAGCCTATCGTCAATTCTTCGTACTCCCCTCACGGGTGAGACGATGGAGGCGCATGTGCAGAAATGCATCAGCCATTGACAGAGAAGCACTATTGTTATTATTATTATTATTATTATTATTATTATTATTATTATTATTATTATTATTAAGTAAGCAAGGTTTAATGAGAACAGAAAGATAATAAAAACTAGTTTTTTTTCTCTTTTCCTTTTTTCCCACGATTTTTCATCAACTTTCAATTTTAATTATTAACTGTGACACTTGTGTTGTTTTCCTAGTTCCTGAAGAGAGTTTCACAATTAAATACCGTTTGCATTTTATTAAAAAGATTTTTAGATTTTTAATAAACAGACATCAATAACTCAAAATATTTTTGACTCGAAATGTCTCGAAATGTAAAATAATTTTATTTGAGTCATGAGCGTTTCCTCGTGGAGACTGAGCTGATTCGATTACTACTGAGAATATTAAAGTATGTATTTTTCCGAAGCCTTCAAGATATTCAAGTAATATAAAAGGAAAAATACTCAGAGTCGTATTTTCAGTCATTGTCTGCTTATTAAAAACCCATAACTATTTAATATAATGCGGACTGTATTTCAACTGTATTTATTTTATCTTAGCAGGCGGTATGTCGAACACCCCAAGAGAGAGAACTTTGGCGGTCTGAGTTCATGCCAAAAAACTATCTCTGGAATAGTTCAAGTCTATATCTGAACGTCATGCATTCGAATGGAACTCCGCTCCCGCTTCCGTAGCAGGACAAGTCGTGGACCAGCAACCATTGGAACTGAAATGTAAATTGAATTTATTTTGCTTGAACTTGAAGTAACTTTTCAATCTTCATTCACGGTATTTAATTATAGTATTATATTACACCATTACAAAACACTACTGAAAATTACATTTAAAACATTATATTTAATATACAAATTTAAACTAGGCTCTAACATTTTTACTGCCCTGGAGACTCCTCGCAATGATGAATTATGTGAGGAGCATGAAAAGTTCTTTGTTTCTTTACCTGCTAAGCAAACATTGAACCAAGTGTGAGCCTCAGCTCAGGTTTCACCGTTTTTCTTTCTTTCTTTCTTTCTTTCTTTCTTTCTTTCTTTCTTTCTTTAAACTTTTCTTTGTTTCTTTCTTTTTCTTTCTTGCTTTCTCTTTCTTTGCGCACTAACAGTATTAAATCGTCCTTTCTCTCCTTTTAGGACATGAAGCCCCCTTGTCCTGCTTTCTGTACTCTCTCAGTTTCGTGCACAATCAGCAAACCGAAAATAAATTTCTTGGTAGTGTATACCTGCTTCATTAAATAACTTTATCACTTGAAATATCCTGGCTGAGCGTCCCCGAAAATAAACTTAAATGCTATTTTGATAACACATTTATAAGTAACTTTGCACAACAAAAAAAAATCATACATAAATACAAACATGCATACATGCATGCATACATACATACAAACATACATACATCAACATGCATACATGCATACATGCATACATGCATACATGCATACATACATACATACATACATACATGCATACATGCATACATGCATACATGCATACATGCATACATGCATACATGCATACATACATACATACATACATACATAC